>SMDT01002511.1:0-31461 GCA_005392925.1 Aquilaria sinensis | reverse complement strand
CCAGCCTTTCTCAAGAATTCAATTTGATTCTCTTTGTAGGCTTATAGTTTATGTCATTTTCAATAATCGGGTGGAGATTATGTCTCTCGAGATTTAGGATTAAACCTAGTGCTGTAACATCTGATTAGCTTGGTGTCACATAAAAGGTTACCATATCAAGTAATTCAACAACTATAATTGCTGATCGCAGAAAAGATAGTGCTCTGCTCTGAATTCTATGCAGCTCCAATTCTAGGAGCCATAAACCATTTATCACCTGCTCTCTAGTAATAAAAAATGGGCAAAAGCAGGAGTTCAGCAATAAAATGTTTTTCTTGCTTCTTTTTTTTTTTTTAAAAAAAAAGATATTGAATTGCCTATTCAGGTAGGAGCACATACTGAAGTAGCGCTCAAGGACATCTTTGCTTGGTCTTGGATCGTTTTGACATCATCAGTTCCATTAGCAAGCTCACATGGTGCGGACGGAAAATTTTATACTTTACTATTTTCCCATGATTTTTGTATTATTTTTAGGGTTACTTTATTTTCTTAGTTTAAGAGTTATTTTTTAGTTTTATTAGGTTACTTAAAGTCTTTATCAATTATGGTATCAAGTAGGATTTTTCTAAAAATCCTTTATTCAAAAAAATACATCAATTAAGATTAGATTTCCTAGCTAGAGTTAATTTTAATTTTCCTATTCTAGTTTATTTAGGACTTTAATAGTTAATGCCTATAGTGGTCTATTTTTCACCTATACAAATACTTGTGCATGTGTGTACAAGAGATATAACTTTGACTAATAGAATCAATGAGGCTTTCTTTCTAAATTTGAGGTTTCCGGATTGAAACTTCTTACTTTTATATTGGTTTGAATGTGTTATACTCTTATTCACGCAACTCCCTGCATCAAGTGGCATTAGAGCAAGTGGAATCGCCATTTTCTTTTGGTAGTTGACATAGTCAAAAAAATGGTGATTCTTACAACATTGATCGGGAGACTGAGACCCTAAGGTCTTAAGATCAAAGGGTGCATCAATAGCTTGGGAGTAACAAATGGATTGTAGAAACCAACATTTTGATGAACCATCTACAGATTGATTTGATGCCCGAAGTTATCACACAAACAAGAATCAAAGTAACAATAGGTTGCAATTTCAAGAGGATGTCAGACGCGGCTAGCCTATTGGAAGATTCCTTCCTGCCTATCAGCAATGACATTAGACTTACGCTAAGGAAGAGTCGGCAAACAAAGATGACTATCCTATTAAATTAAGGCGGTACGTGGATGATTCTAAATCGGATGATGATGATGATGAGTATCCTCTTAACAACACACTGGACATTGGTGGCTACTGGGCTAGAGAATTATTAAAGGTAGGCATCCATTTCCTTTATATATATATATATATATATATATATATTAAAGGTTTTCTAGAATAGACTGCCAAAGTTGAAATTTTTTTTTAGTATAATAGGGTGCTTGAAAGTAAAAAGGTGTAGAGTGTTGCTTGGAAATTAAAGAGATGAGTTTTAGCTTGATAGAAGAGATTACAGGTTAAAAGTTACCGTCAGGAAAAATATCCAATTGAAATGTGGTATTTAATGAAGCAGTTAATACAAGAATATTTTCTTCCTTTGGATTATAAAGAAATTTTATTTCATTGATACCAATGAGGTCATCGAGGTGAATGGTCCAAGAATACTTGTACGATTATGGTGAGGATAATTTTGAAGTCTATGGTGACAAGCGAAATTTGGTTATCACTATTTTTTATATGCAGTGGTCTATGTAAAAAGGAGGAGGAAGAGATTAGTCATGAGTTGCATAAAGGTAATAAAGAGTATGAGCAACAAGAACGAGTTGTGAATCATAAGTCAATAGAAGAGCATGTGATTTGATGCAAGTGAAATGGATGGCCTAAATGAATGTGAAGTTGGAGTTGAAGTACATGAACCAATTAAGGATGTAGAAATTGAAATCATTGGCGGATGCAAAATAGAAGTGATGAAAACGTAATGAATTGAGAAAGTAGGCGGTGAGAAAATTGAAGAAATTCTTAGTGATGATTTTTCACAAATAAAGAAGGTAGAGTTTGGAACTCATTATGGAAAACAATGAATTTGGATTCTCAAGATATTTGCAAGTTGGATGCGATTTTTATGAATTTTCTTGATATTGAAGGATTTTTGTGATGCCAGAATAATATGATTTGTGTTTGGAAAAATTTGGGAGTAGAAAGATATCAACGTGACTAACATTCAAGAAACATGAAGAAAGCTTGTTATGTTCTAAATATTTATTCAAGTGGCACCGAAGAGCTCAATTTCAACTAAAAAATTTGAGGATAAGGTTTTTCAAGAGTAGGAAAATGATGCGGATGGAAAATTTTGTACTTTACTATTTTATCATGATTTTCATATTTTTTTTAGGAGTATTTTATTTCCTTAGATTAGGAGTTTAGGGGAGCACTGGTGCTACAGAAAGATATGTTTTTAGATCTCGCATTTTAAGATGCTAAACCTCTTATACTAAAACAAGGATTTATCGATAGTAAACACTCGAACCGGGAAACCAGAGTGTTCAGGAACGCTATGTGAATAGGGTCTTTAAGCCCTTACCCAGCATCTGTTAATTCAATCAACATACGTTTCAAAACACACCCTCCGTGAATTCTTCATCACATTGAAAAGGCAACTGCTTGGCCGGCTTGGGATAGGCTTGCTTGACTAGTCTCATTGACTACTCAAAACTCAACTCATACACAGGGAAGGAAAGCTGTAGCTTTGAAAAGAGTCGATTTAGTAGCCTGCTTGATGATGTCACGAAATCTTTTTTCCCCCTTTATTGTTTAGTTTTATTAGGTTGATTAAAGTCCTTATCAATTATGGTATCAAGCATGATTTTCCTAAAAATCTTTTATTAGAAAAATATATTAATTTAGATTAGATTTCCTAGCTAAAGTTAATTTTAATTTTTTTGTTATAGTTGGTTTATGACTTTAATAGTTAATGCCTGTAGTGGTCTAATTTTTGCCTATATAAAGGCTTATGCATGTGTGCAAGAGATATAGCTTTGATTATTAAAATTGTTAGAATTTTTTCTTTAAATTTTGGGTTCTTTTTACTTCTACATTAGGTTATATGTGTTCTACCTTTGTTCACGCATCACACTGTGTCATCGCATCTTTTGAGTACCCAATTGTTCTTCGTGTCTCAGAATCACTCCACTAAAATATCAGGGTGAAATGAAAACACAGTTTGAAATCCCAACATCCAAGCTTTGAATTAGGCACTGCTAACTAAAAAAGAAAAGAAAAGCAAATATGAATCCTCCAACGCTTCACCTTATAACAGTAGTTGCATAACCATGATGACCAAAGTAGCCCAACTTCCTTAGAGTCATTAACATTGTGCCATGGTCTTAAGCTGGTTGTCTGCCGATGCATCGACCCACAATGGTGGGCCTTGGTCGAATCGGACCATCGCGGGGCTAGCAAGTAAACTGCCAACCTGTAATCATTCTTTTTGCGATCAAACATTAATCTTTCAAAGCTTTTCCTAAATGTTTCTTTACCCTGTCAGAAAATTTGTCAAACAAATGAACATGACACTCACAATGAGCACTCGTATTACCAAACATAACTCCTGCCTTCACTTTAGAAAGAGAGTTTTGACAGAACAAAACTCACTTAAAGAAATGCAGGGCAAATCTCACAGATCTTCCTTTTGTCGGTGAAGGACTACTCTAAGTTGTTGAACTTTGTTGTAGAAACGCATCGCAGCCTTAGCACTCGTGAAGTTGACAAAACCATACCCATATTGAGCTTGAACCTACACCATCAATAGTGAATCCAAAATTGTTTACAAAACTGAACAAATTTCAATGCATCAATTGGGAGCACAACTTAACATATATATAAGGTAAATATCACGTGGGGTTCCTTAATTTATTTTTGTATCCTAAAATGATACTCTATTTTAAGGCTATTCTATCAAAGTCCCTTACCTCATATTGTATGTCCCAATTGGGTCATTTTCGTCAATTCCATTATTTAGTTGGATGAAATTTGTTAATGTGACATTAATTAACATTAAAATGAATCTTAGAATAACACTTCTAGTCCTTTAACTTTTCACAAGGATAATTTTAAATCTTAAACTTCTAAGCTAGCTTTATGTTGCAGCCTTATCCTACTTTTACCTAAAATCCCAACCCACCACCCCCTCATACCTCCCACCATATTCCACAACAGCTTTACTACCTTCGATTCCCGCCTCAATCTCCTCTTTCAGTTTAACGCCTCTTTCATCTCTGTCAATTGCTCATTCCTCTGCCTTGTCCCTTTGTACTTGGGCATCTTTGTCTTCATCCTCAACCTCAAAACCCCAATTCCAATTGTTCTATAGTTGGCCACAACTAATGATGGCCTTATCCATGTTGATCCCAATCGAGACCTTCCCAATCCCAAAGACAAAAATGCTGGGAATCGCAATTGATGCCAACCAATAACAAGAGACCAACCTTCAATTTTGGCCTTTCAGTTTCTTTCCCTTTGAATTCACAATTAATAGCAGGAGACAAGCCTTTGAATTTCTGATGCAGTTATCCAAGTTGCCTCTTGAGATGTTCGCACGGGAGTAATTTAGGTGTGAAAGACAATATATTTGGCTTCACACACATCACCATGATTATTGTATTATTTATACAGAATACACGAGTTCTGTTACATTAGTTCTGTGAGCAGTAAACGTTTACATGATAAATATATCTATAAGAAATATGATAACTTCAACTTCATGTAACTCTATCTATTCAGTTGGATAAGAGTTCTATCTTCAATACGCCCTTTGCAATCTTAACGGTCTTGTGGTCACGTTGAGATTGAATTGAAACTTCTGAAACTCCTTTGAAGACAGTGGTTTAGTTAATATATTAGCAACTTGATCTTTGGTAGATATGAATTGAACCTCCATGTTTCTTTGTGCAACCTTCTCTCGAACAAAGTGAAAATTAATCTCTATTTGTTTTGTTCTAGCATGGAACACAGGATTTGCCATGAGATACGTGGCTCCAAGATTATCATACAAAAGTATTGGAAGGTGCGACTGGAACACTCCCAACTCAGAAAGTAGCGACTGAAGCCATGTTAATTTAGCTGTAGCATTAGCCAACAATCTATACTCAGCTTCTGTGCTTGAACGTGAAACAGTAGGTTATTTTCTCGAGCTCCATAACACCAAGTTTGATCCAAAAAAAACAACATAGCCATTAGTTGAGCACCTGTCATTCGAACACCCTGCCCAATCTGCGTCTGAGAAGGCACTAAGGTGAGTTGATTCTAATTTCCAAATGGACAACCCAAGTGCATGTGTGTTCCACAGGTATCGAAGGATGTGTTTGACTGCTGCCTAATGTGTTGTTGATGGAGAGTGCATATATTGGCAGACTTTGTTAACAGCAAATGATACATTAGGTCTTGTGAAAGTGATGTACTGGAGAGCTCCGAATGTTCTTTGATATTAGGTAGCATCAGTGAGTGTTTCGCCATCATCTTTAGACATTTTTTCTCCAGTTGACATGGGAGTCGACATTGGCTTGGTTTTAAGCACATTTGTCTGAGCCAATAATTCATGGATGTACCTTTGCTTAGAAAGAATTAGACCATGTTGATCTTTGAGGACTTCAATGCCGAGAAAATAACTTAGGTTCCCTAAGTCCTTTATAGCAAAGTCTTTCTAAAGCTCCTATAACAACTTGTCAACAATCATTGATGAAGAACCAGTGATGAGAATATCAACGACATAAATTAAAATATAAACAGTAACACCTCGTCCTTGTAATATAAAGAGTGAATTATCAGCCTTAGAAGAAATGAACCCAAGTTTAAGAAGCCATGAACTCAATCAAGAATCCCATGCCCTAGGTGTTTGTTTCAACCCATAGAAAGTTTTATACAACCGGCAGATATGATTGGGAAGATCAGGATGCACATATCCAGTAGGTTGTTTCATGTACATCGCTTCATTTAAATACCCATGCAAAAATGAGTTTTGGACATCTATTTGAAGTATGTCCCAGCCTTTAATTTCGAGACTGCAAGAGAAATAATTGTGCGAATCGTGGCAGGCTTAACCACTGGACTATACAAATCATGATAACCCACTCCGTGTTACTGTTTGTATGCCTTGGCAACAAGTCTCGCTTTGTGTCTTTCGATACTCCCATCAGCCTTCCTCTTGAGTTTAAAGACCCACTTGTAGTCAATCAGGTTCATGTCATTCTGTGGTAGAACAAGCGTCCAAGTCTGATTCTTTATTAAGGCTGTATATTCTGTATCTATTGCCTCCCTCCAGTATTACGATTTGATGGCTGTTAAATAGAAATTGGGTTCCTCCTAATCAACGGAGGTTGTGGAGATATAAGCCATTGTGCCATCTGTGAACTTCTTGGGTTTCCTGATATTATTGTGCAGATGCATCTGCATGGGATAAAGAGCAAATAGTGGAGCAGGAGAGCCGGTAGTAGGTGACATATGGTCAGACTCACTTGGTGGAGATAAGGCTGTGGAATTCATGAAGTTAGATGGTTCGGTTGGAGTGGATATGTCTATGGTAGAAGGTAGCGTATTGGTGATACCTCCAAAGGTTCCGAGGGTGAATGACCTGTACTGGAGAGTTGTGAGAAGGCAAACAAAATTTCATTAAACACAACATTTCGTGAGATATAAACCCGACCAGTAGGCACATGTAAGCACTTGTATCCTTTATGTTGACTACTATACCCAATGAATACACACTGCAGAGAGTGAAATTCAAATTTGGTAGGGTGGTAGGGTTGAAGATAGGGCCAACAAGCACAACCAAAGACCTTGAGAAAGGAGTAATCAGGTTTTACATGAAATAATCGTTCCAAAGGACATTGATGTTGGATAATAGGACTGGGTAATCTGTTGATTAAATAGCATGCAGAACGAAATGCATCATCCTAGAATTTTAATGGCATAGAGGCTTGTGCAAGGAGGGACATACCAATTTCAACGATATGCCTATGTTTCCGTTCTACTGAGCCATTTTGTTGGTCTGTATGCGGGCAGGAGACTCGGTGTTCAATACCAACGGAATGGAAGAAGGTGTGGAGATTTTGATACTCACCACCCCAATCTATTTGCACTCTTTTAACTTTCCTATCTAGCAGACGTTTGACATGTTTTTGCCATTGTAAGAAAATTTTGTAGACATCATATTTATGGGCAATAGGATAAAGCCAGACAAATTTGATGAAGTTATTAATAAAGCTAACATAATAATGAAAGTTGTTAACAAAAAGAGGTGTTGGACCCCAAACATCAGAGAAAACAAGCTCTAATGGAATTTTAGAAAAAGAATCAAAACTGTTGAATGGTAACTTGTGACTTTTGGCTTGTTGGCACGCATCACAGATCACATTGGGTTTGTCCTTTCGGCATGGGAGTTTATTTTGGCGTATAACCTTGGATATTGTAGAGAATGAAGGATGGCCAAGCCTCTTATACCACTGGTCAAGATCAGCATGTTCCCCAACAAGCGCTTAAGCAGATGAAGGAATGACACTAGACTGAGAAATTTGGTAAAGCCCATTTCTACATTCCCCATGGAGGATTTTTTTCTTCGTGGCTCAATCCTAAACAAAGAAACAATTTGGGTGAAATTCAACGAAAGCATCATTGTCATAAGTAAGCTTACTAACGGAAATTAGATTTTTCTTAATATGAGGAACATGAAGGACATTATTCAAGGATAAGGAAAAGCAAGGGGTAAGGATTTGAGAATGACCAATGTGTTTGATTGACAGACCTGCTCCATTCCTAACCTGAACTTGTTCGGGACCAGTGTATTTTTGAATGACTGTGTGTTTGCTGAGATCGGTAGTAATGTGGTCATTTGCTCCGTTGTCTGTGTACAAATTTGGGTCCACCTGATATGATGGAGCAGAAGCAAACACAGCAAATTGGTTTGGCTCCCCCTGAAAAGAATGATTAAATCGATGATGGCAAGTTATGGCAGAGTGCCCAGATTTCTGGCATACTTGACAGACAACACGAGGTCCACTATCTTCATTGTGAAATCCACCTTGATTTGGTCCCTTTGGGCCACCTGGACCATACCCCTGGCCTCTATCTCTGTTGTTGGGATTTTTTCCTCCTTGACTTAGGTTGAAGCCTTGGTTATTACGAGTAGCAACATTCACCATTAGAGTAACCTGTATGGGGGCATTATGCTGTTCAAGACGTAACTCATAACTCAATAAATATCCATAGAGATCATTCAAGGATATGGGTTCTATTATCGTCGTGATGGAGGTGACTAATGGATCATACTCCGGACCAAGACCTGCCAACAAATACGAAACAATCTCGTACTCCTGCAATGGTTGACCTATTGTCGATAGTGTGTCGGCCAGATTCTCCATACGTTGGAAGTAATCTGTGATAAGAAGCTCCTTCTTCTGCATTGTAGATAACTGAAGCCAAATTTGCATGGTCCTGGCATGAGAGCGAGAGAAGAACATCTGTTCAAGTGCTATCCAAACCTCCCGTGATGAAGTCATGTTAATAACATGAGTAAGGATTTCCTCCGATAGTGATGACAAAATCGCACTCAAGACCATTTGGTTTTGTTGAAACCACACCTGGTAAGCAGGATTCGAGACCTGATTTGTCTCAAATGTTTCCGATGATCCTTCTCCAGCAATCATTTAAGGTGGGCATTGAATAGTGCCATCAACATATCCAAGGAGTTGTTGACCCCGGAAGTAAGGAACAAATTGAGCCTTCCATAATAGATAGTTTTTTCGAGTGAGCTTAATGTTTATGAGATACCCCAGGTTTATAGACAAAGTAGGCAAAAGAGGTGGGACTAAAGGAGGAGTGGAGAAAGATGAGGTGGCCGAAGAGTTGAGGGAAGACATTATTCATGGTTGTTAGGAACGAATGCTCTGATACCATGAAAGACAATATATTTGGCTTCACACACATCACCATGGTTCTTGTATTATTTATACAAAATCCACAAGTCCCATTACGTGAGTTCCGTGAGCAGGTAAACCTTTACATGATAAATATATCTATAATAAATATGATAACTTCGACTCCAAGTAACTTTATTTATTCGGTTGGATAAGAGTTCTATCTTCAATAAGGTGAGGTTAGATTTCTAGGTGAGGATCTCAATAAAGGTGTCGAGGACGGAAAGGCTCTTGATGAGGGGGTTTCACCTGCGAGCGTCTCTCCTTACTCGGCCCATCAGTTCAACAGGCCCCCTCTCTGGTGCAGGGTTTTGGCTATGGCCAACAGTGGTCTTCTTAACGATACCAAGCTAATGATCACATGAATCTCACCTAACGAAGCCATGGGTCTGCTCACATAAAAGGAATCTAGAGGAACGAATTTTGGGAAATTTGGGTCTTGTTGTTTTCGTTGCTAGAGGCAGAAATTTTTAAAGTTTCGGTTTGTCATTAATGTTCGAAAGGTTTGGAAGGTTTAGATTATTGGTTGGAATAGTTTGGGGAGCAAAATTATCATATTAAATTTATTTTACTGTTAATTAATGTTAGATCAGTGGCTTCCATCCAATTTAAAGGTCTAATCAAGAAAAATGACCAAATTGGGACATGCAATATGAGGTAGAATTTTGATAAGATAACTTTAAGATAGAGTACTATTTTGCGACATGAAAATAAGTTAAAGCATTGACGGTTAGAAATGGGGGCTGGGTTGACCCGACCCAGGACCGGTAAGTCCTGGGCCTGGGTTAAAGAGGACCAGGCTTAGACCAGTCCCAAGCAGGGCAAGTCCAGGGCGGGACGGGGCGGGTTTAGAGGTTTTTTTTTATTTCTTGTTTTAAATTAGAAACAAAATTAATTGTATATGTAATAAATATTTTTAAGAAAAAATACCACCTCTAGTGTAAGTTTTATTAAGTAAAAAATTCAAACGGCACTTACAAATAATCGAAATGGGCCTTACATTTTGAAATGAGAAAAACGTTCATAAAATGATGAAAACTAGAAACCTATGATCTATACTTAACAGCATAATCAAATCAAATGCAAACTACATGCTTGATTGAAAAAAAAATTTGAAGTCCCGATATTAGATATTACCTCGTCATCTGAACTCTTTTGGTCTTGTTGCCAAAGTGCTGTAAGGCCCCAATCTCAGTTGCACACCCATTTCATGCACTAAACACTGTCTCAGATAATACGGTGGAGACTGTAACGGCAAAAATCTCTTGTGTGATTATTGACGAGATCGAAAACCTTGATCTCTTTTATTTCCACCATTCCAATATGTTGACATCGCTTGATTCAAACAGTATGTTGATATAGTCATCAACTCAGCTAATCCCGATGTCGTCAGTCAGGGTCATTTGAGTAATTGGAAGGCCGGGTTGAATCTTAATGAGATTGATCTTCTTAGAGTGTCGAATTGAATCTTGATGAGATTGATCTCATTGGACGCTCAGTTTGAGGAGCTTCGGATCTTACCTTATCCAAATGCCGCTCACAATATAACTTGTATAAATAATGCAAGTACTTATAAACAATAGCAAACATAACCAAAACATTTATATGAGACATTTCTAAATAAGTATAAAAAATTCTTTCAAACAATGTTATTGTACTCGTTAATTTGACATATGGGTCAAGCAAATAAATAGCTAAAAAGATAAGTTGAATGTTTCCGAAATGCTGAAGCCATTTAGCCTGAATGGTTTCGTTAGTCAATTTTAACAACTCATCGTCTTTAAACTGATGTAAAGCATATGTAATGTTCACTAAATGAAGCAAAACTTGATAAATGGTTGGGTAGTAACACTAGAGAAAAATTTAGTAGCCTCGTAAAAAAACTTAAGCAATTCACCAGTTTTAGAATATTTTTCTTAAACTTCAATCGTAAGAAATACGCAACCCATTTTTAAGTTTATGAAATGCATCAACAAACTTGCATACGGGAATGCATCTTGCAACACCAAATATATGGAGTTCCAGCGGGTTGGGAAATCCAATTTAAACCGTTTCCAAGAATTTTTTTTTTTTTCAAAACAAAACCTTTTAAATTCATGAAACACAGCAAGTCTTGATTTCAAATACGTCAATAAGTACAAAATAGGCAAAATTTTGGAGAACTTCTAAACCCCTTTTCACCCAAAGGTTCAAAATATGACACATGCATCTAACATAAAAAAATGCACTGATGAGAGGTGGCTTCAATGCTTGACTCAAAAGGCGAGTGGCAACATCATTATTTGAAGTATTATCAAATGAAATACATAAGACTTTATCAGCACAAATATAATCACGTAAAGTTTCTAAGATGCAATTGAATATGTGATAACCAGTATGATCCGTTTCAATGACCCTAAAGGACAAAATTCGTTTTTAAATAATCCAATCGAAATCAATCCAATGGGAAGTAACATAATAAAATGATTGACCTATAGGTGATGTCCACATATCAGAAGCGAATGCCACACAATGATCAAGAGCAGAAAAATAGGCTTACAAATCTAATTTTCCGTCTTTAAATAATCTAAAGTTTTCTTTCCTAGCGGTTTTCCTAGACACTTTTTTAAATGCAGGATTTAATTGTGATTTTATCCAAGATTCTAGGTGCACATCTTCAGCTTGTGAAAAAAGGTTTTTCGGTAAGCATCATCCAATTTATCATACATTCTCTACAAGATTGTTGGTTAAAACGAAATATACCTGACCCGCCAGTGCTGATTGTAGACTCAAGTTGTGTTTGTCATCCAGAACTATTCCCAGCATTGGGAAGGACATTAGGATATTGATTCTCAATATGTCACTTCAGCGTTTAGGTGCTGAAATTCTTTTTATGCACCAATTTTTTCCCGCAATGTTTCCATTTTTCATACCTCAACTCCCCTTCGTAATCATGTATGAGCTCATAATACTCCCAAACCCAAGCAGTTAGTTTCAAGGATTTACCTTGTCCTTGGGTTTCTTTCACAGTAGATCCATGACTTGTCGGCATCGATTGTCTTGACGATTCCCTAGCCGCCGTCGCATCCAACTCTTCAATTTCATCATTTGATAATTGATCATCAAGTCCTAAATTGTAATTTGTCATATCAATTCTGGCATCATTGTCGTGCAACTCTTCAATTGAAATGCCTTTATCGACATGTTGAAAATGACAACGGAACAAGCCTCAAAGGCCGGTGGTGCGAGAAGATGAACTTTTTGTCGACTTGCCCTTTCCTCTTGAAGCCATAAGTTACGAACTAATAGTAGTGATTAATGCAAAATTAAGAGGAGATTATGAAGATATTAGGCGGAAATCAGTAAGAAATTTGGAAGAGATTAAGAAAAAAGCTCAAATGCTTGAGAGAATATAATAGAGGAAGAAGAAGGATTAAATGATGGTGTGAAAATATAGTGAAAATGGAATTGGTATTTATAGGGGAGGGCAAAAAATTATTTAGACCAAAAAGTCCTTAAAATTTAGTTGTTGGGAGGGATGAAAATGTAATTTTGGGAGCTAAAATGGAGTATAAAACTGTTGGAGGACATACTTTGTAATTAACCAATTTTTAAAAATTTTTTTTGCAGTTATCCATTTAAGGAGCCATTGGAGGCGCTCGAAGCCCGGACTGGTCCGGCACAACCTGGGCCTGGTCGATTCGGCTGGGTGGGGCAAGTTTGATATTGGGCTGAGATAGTCCGTTTTACACAATCCTCTCCTTTAGACCCATTTTTATGCGGGTTTTGTCGTTGTGGGTTTGACTTATGGCCTGGTCCCGGTTTTGACCGGGTTGAACTAGCCCATGTCCCACCTCTACTCACAGTGGAATTTACCCCGTATGAAAATGAGTAATTTCATATGAGTATAACTTTAAAGGTTTATATAGTTTCTTCTCGTCAGTATTATTTTAGGGAAGGTTGTAATTCATAAAAATTTCAGTAGAACTTAACATTTTGGTACTTACTATCGTTATTAATATTTTTATATAGAAGCAAACAATTTTGAAAGTACATAATTAATTTTTTTTAAAGAAAAAAACTTATGTGTTTAGCATGTGAGGTTCTAGTAATCATAAAATTACTAGATATGTCCCTTAAGTCTACTAGTTTTGGGATTAAAAAAAAAAAGAATTACCACAAATGAGACTGATGGCTAATACCTTGGAATAAAATAATTTTTATTATAATTTCATACAAATCATATAGGATTTGAAACTTGACATTAATAGTTAAAAAGGAGCCTTAAGAAAAAAAAAAGTGTAGGCAAAAACTGCGTATCAAGAGGTCAAAAACTGCGTATCAAAAGTGTAGGCGAAAACTGCGTAATGTAGGCGCTTCCTCCGCCTTACAAGCAGAGTTATGGGCAGTTAGAGAAGGTCTAAGGCTTGCTCATCGGCTCAACACCTTTCCTCTACAAGTTGAGATGGATTCGGAAGTAGGGGTTCAACTTCTAAATTCATCTCAATGCTCTTCCTTTATGCCAATACCACTACTTTCTGAATGTAGGTTCCTCAGGAGTAGAGGGAGAGTTCCTCAGGTTCATCATGTCTTCAGAGAAGCCAACCATATAGCTGACCAACTTGTTAATATGGCGGCCAATCAAGAGTTAGAAGGCACTCTTGTTTTTTGGCAATTACCTAACTGTATTAAGATCAATTTTTGTGAAGATTTTGTTGGTGTCTCTAGATCTAGAGATTGTAGCACTAGTAGCTCAGCCTTGAGAGCTTACAACTTTTGTAATTCTGGACCGTGTAATCGACCTTCCGGCTGATCTTTTGCTTTTCTATATATCGCCTAATTTACCAAAAAAAAAGAGGGCAAATTAGAGATTGAACGAAATCATGGACCATGAAAGTGCACCTGTACTTCGTTCCTTGTAAGCTGTTTCACTTTAAAAAAAAACTGTCAAATTTTTTAACGATTTCAGGAATCCGAAAGGACCCGAATTACTTGAAGGTCAGTTCTCCACCACAAGTTTTCTAATGTAGGAGGGGAAACTTTTAGGGCTGGTGCATATATTTTGACTAGAAAATACTAGTTCACAAATTCTTTTTTTTTTTTTTACAAAGAGATTATAATTATATTAAAATGTGTGTATAAAGTCTTATTAAATTTAATGTGATGCTATATAATTAGATACAAACTAGTAATAAGCCCGTACTTCGTTGTGGTTTAATCAACAAAGATATTAACTTTTCGTACCAATTACATTTATATTGAAAAAATTTAAAAAAAGTTATGAATTCAAAACTAAATCATGATCAATTTTAATGTTTTGGAAACTTGAAATGTTTTAAAGTTATTAGTAATCAATGTATTTTGGAATTTAGGCACGAAATAGGTTTCTTATAATTAATACAAGTTCAGGGGCTTAAAACATAATAACCAAACGTCGAGAACAGTTTTGGTATTTATTAGGATAGAGTGACAAAGAAACATGATTTAAAAGCATTTGAGGACAAAAAAATATCATCATATACAAAGAGTATCTATTATGTAAGTTTACCATTTTTAATTTGGACTATTACGATAAAGTGACAAAAAAAACCTGATTTCAGAGTTTAAGGACAAAAAGATATGATCATCTACAAAAAGTACCTATTGCATAATTGTACCATTTTTTAATTTGGATGTTTTGGCTCAAGAGAATCGGTCGGCTTAACCCAAAAAAGAAATTGTACCGTAGCAGAAGCTACTACTGCTCCTAATGTCACTTTCATGCTCGGTGTTTTAGTTAATATAACTAAATTGTGACCCATACGTTTTTGCAGGACGATAAATTAAATACAATTTTTTATACCTATTATATTTATAGAAAAGTATTAAAAATATGAATTCAAAAATAAGATATGATCAATCCAAAAGAGCTAAAAAATTTAAATGGTTAGAAGGAGTTGGTAATAAATTTGATAAATAGAAAATATATGACATGAGATTAATGTAGTGAGTTTGGGCTTTGGCCTTTTAGGAGAAATCAGAGTCTTAAGTGTAATCCATGAAAGTTGGGGCCTAAAAATAGTAATTAAAAGTTTAGGGGAAAGTGGTAAAATGAAAATTTTCAAAGTCTGAGGACCATAAGATATCACCATAAACAGATAGATGACAGAATTTGTAATTTATCTTTTTTCAGAAAAAAAAAAATCTCAAAAACAACGAAAATAGATAGGAGCAGAAGGCACGGGCTGGACTGGGTTCGAGAAACAGGGAAAATGAGTGGGTGCGGACCAAACAAAGAAAATAGGGGCAGGGAGCACCGGTTAGAAACAACTGAAGGCCAAAAAAAGGACAAAATTTAGCCAAAAAAAAAATAAAAGGAAAAATAACTGTAGCAAAGAATATAACTGTTCCTAACGTTCCATCAAAGCCTACTGTTTTAGTTAATACGTGGGTCTTCAATAACAGCGCGATGCGGCTGTGCATATTCCTGTAGCAAATAATAGAAATTAGAAAGATAGTTAAATTTAGAACAAAATTCTATCATAATACAATATGCACATATAATATTTATTGTTAATATACGTATTTACTAAGTATGAATTGGAAGGGGTAGGCAACCAAGAAATGTAGAGTTAGGTATGTAGGTGGTGATAAAGATATAAGTGAAGCAATATATGCAATCTTCGGTCAGCTGAAGTGATTGAGTAAAAGATTGATGAAACAGAGTTGACAGAGAATTTAAGAAAGAAATTAAGATATATTGTAACCATGTGAATACTAAGAAGTAGAGACTTAACTTCTTGAACCCCGCTTTACACTTTCCTCCGGTTAGGTTTTGACAGAAAACAAACATGCATCTCACTGTTATGATCGATGACCAGATTGGAGCAAGAGCAACAAGTTATCCCACAACAATGGACCCGATATGCCATCCCACTCTTGTTGATTGGAAGTTGCTGCACTCAAATAGAGTGAACCCAAATACTGATGATATATGAAAATCTACTATGGCACCAAAATGAAGAGGAAATATGAGGTTGAGTCTAGAGGATGAATTTGAACATTCATAGAAAAAAAAAAAGCAAGAATGAAAAACAAATACTATTGAAATTTTTTGTTTTTCTAAATGTTGTGGTTCAAGAAATCTTCTTTTAGTTCCTATAATTTTTTACCTTATTAGCTATATTTTTCAAACATGTAGATATGCCAATCCAAGCATTGTTCCCATCTTATCTATCTGAGCTTGATTGTTATATGAAAAAGTCTTAATGACCAAAGGAAAAAAAATAAAAGTAAATACTGGAAAAGCGGTTCAACTATTACTAAGAAAAATGTAAAAAAAGACATTAAAACCCTTTTTCAGTGCACATAATTTTGCTCTTGACTGGCTATAGCCTTTAAACTCGTTGATATGCTGATCTTGTACTATGCCTACATTGTCTTTTTGGGCCTAATATGTCATGCCCAGCCTAGCCCCTGGCCCATTCGGGCCCAATTACTTAACCATGCAGTAGAATTCCACAAAAGGAGCATTTAATCCTTATCAAAACATACAGGCATGAACCCTAGGATATTACTAGTACTAGCTCATTAATAATTTACTTAAAGGTTAATGTTGTGCTCTCGGAAACAAGCTAGTACTTATGTTGAACTTGTGTGTTTATTTCGAGCTCGTTATCAAACATAGCCAAGTACATGCATGGCAACCAAAACACCAATCCAAATTTTGGAACTTGTTTATTATGCACATGTTTTTCATAATCAAGCATAGGCTTATAAACATACTATTATGCAAATCCATCATCAACATTACTTAGGCCCAACCGTCCATGTACAAGCCATTAACACATATTATGGCCGAATGTTCTTAAAGTCCATTTTTAACACAAGTTTGGTCATTTAGATAAGTCCAACATCATAGCATATGTGCAAACATGGCAAACCACACAAAGAGCCAAAGATCACACTTTCCACCTTAGAGACTTTGTTCCCACAATCTAGACTCTAAGTCCTGCACATAAAGTCCACACTTATTAGCTTGATACACAAGCAACCCATAACACTTGGAACACTTAGAATATTGAGCAAATACATATGTACACAAACCTTTACCAACATAAAGAGTATAAAATACTCTTGACCTTAGTGCCTTTCAAGTAAGCCTTTTTCCTAAAAAAAATACAGAAGGGCGGGTGAGTTATAAACTCAGTAAGGATTCCGTACAGCTCATAGAGCCTACATAGCACAAGTATATCTTGGCAAAATATAATCTAAGCTCCTGCAAAGAAAACACTAAGACAAAGAAAATACAGGATATATGCATATAATAATAATCGGGGTCAGCAAGCACGACCAAACATAGAAGCACACAAACACACACCACTTAACACCATATTCCCATGAAGGGTAGAGCAAGCATGAGCATATTTTTTTTAATTTCAGTTAACCATTTATTAGTCTGTATTAATCTGAGATCTCTTTATACTTGGGAATTGAGTTGACCAGCTCAATTCCTAGCTGGAATGCTTGTACGGAGCTAGCTAGCACAGAGTTGCCTAAGCAACAAAACATAGCCCTCTGTAGCACCTTAGGATCACATGGCATCCTTTATCGATCACCTAATGGCACTAAATACTCAAAGAGTATAAGAATCCTTACCACAAAACCCTTAGCAAGCTTTGTTGCCCAAAAGCTTTAGAAGCTTGTTTCTTTGCCTTTTCCTTACTTGTCGTAGCTAGAACTTAATTTCTAGCTTGAGAACCTACAATGGCTGAATTATTAGCAAGTATATTCTTGTATTACCATAGCTCGAAAGCTTACATATACCAAGAAAATTAGTAGAACACACAATACCTTAACCAAAAGAAGTATGGCCGAATCCTTTAGCTTGATTTCCTTAGAACTCCCGCTCATCTTTTCTTGAATCCACCACTTGATTCCTAGCCTTAGAAGGCTTTAGAAGCTTATGTGCATCAAGAACATAAGTTTCAAACACGAGAATGCCAAGAACAGACTTGGCCGAAACTTCCCTTAGTTGATGGCTTCCAAAAACGTCTCCTTCTTTCAATCTTCTTCTTGATTCTTTCTTGGGATGTTCTTAAGAGCTTATAGACACCAAGAACACTTGGTAAAAGCTCAAGGATGCTAAAAAATGAGCTATGGCTGAATGGTATTTGAGAGAGAAGAGTTGGAAGAGTTTGAGAGCAAACTTAGAGAGAGATTGAAGAGAGAGATGGGGAAGAGTGAAATGAATGAATTTGGGAACTTAATGGGCATGTAATGGACGAATTTGGGAGGGGAGAATGAGTGTATCATGTGCTTGGATGAGTGGGAGACAAGTGGGGGGACAAATTAGAAGACTTGTGTGGGTGGTGGGGTGAGAAAGTCAAAAGTGGGAACAAATTGGAAGACTTTGGTGAAAGTTGGTTGAATTTGTCAAAAGTAGGGGACAAGTAGGTGGAGAAAGGAATCCTAAGTGATGAGTTGGATTAAAATAATGGGAAATAGAGAAAGTGGCAGCCATGACATCCAATGCCTTTAAAATTGGCTAATCCTCCCCTTAGTCCCTTAATTTCTTGTATTTGGGCAATTGAACCCAACCACCAAAAGTCCCTTTTTGTCCAATTAAGTCCCTCACATTAAATTTTCATCATTTTATTGGGCCTAGGCCTAGTTTAAGTTCTAAGAGTGCCCAACACTTATCATACTCCCGATCCCACTTAATTTAGTGTCTCCCAAACTCAATGAGCTTAATTCCCAATTAGGAAAAATTCTTAAGCCCTGAATCCTCATAGCACGAGGCTTAATTACTTAGGATTTTGTGCGCATTACATAATACTCATATGGAAAAGGATAGGGAACAAAAAAGAAGAAATAAAACGTTTAGGGACTTGAAAGGGACTAAAAAAATGAAAAAAAGGGACAAAATTAATACTATTCATTGAATAGTAACTTTGTTCCATCTTTAGAATATAACGAGGTACATGAAAGCTGCGCATTGTAACGGTTCATATGATAATTGCATAAATTCATGGAAAGATGTAGAGACTTGTTATAACAAAAAAAATATATGTTTTTAAGTTTCAGCTGTTGTAATTTTGGAATAAAATAATGTTCACACATTGTTAAATGGAGGCTGGAGTAAAAAATGCTACTATCAGAAACATAAGAGAAACAAATCATGGTTACCAATATTTTGCTTTAGATAACAATAAAAAAATGAGAAAAAATTAGAGACAAAGAGAACAAATGGAGAAATTTGATGACCCATACATGGTAGTGGATATTTTTTGTAATAAAATTTAATAATAACAGTGCAACACATAACATGTTATATAATTTGAAACAATGCATATTTAGTCTGTTAATTGAAAACAAATCAATAAAAAATTTCATCTCATATTAACATAAAATCTAATTTTTAATATCAATGAAAAATCTATCTAGAAAAATTTACTCTCAAATTTAACAATTATGGATCAAATTGCTTTATTAAACTATAAAGCTTCAAATAAATAATTGATGCTACAAGTCTTAATAATCAATAATGAAAGAATAATGATAGAAATAATTATTAAAGCTTCATTTTAGAAAACAAAAATAAATAAAATCAATAAAAAAAATGTTGGGATCGAGACAAAAAAAAAATGGAAAAGCTTTAGACATTAAGGATTTAACAATTAACTTAATGAAGATAAAAAATGGTTTACCTAAAAAAAATAAATTTTAACTAAGAAATAAACAAATTATGGTCACCAATGTCTTATTTTAGAAGATAGTACATAAAAAACAACAAAAACAAAAACTTGGGGGCCAAAAGAACAAATAGAAGATTTAATTAAATAGTTATAAATTTAGGGACTAAATTGTAACATGGATGTAGACTAGGTCCAAAAAAGAAAAAATTAGAAAGTTAGGAAATGAAATTACATTTTAGCCGAAAAAAATGTGAGTTGGATGAGAAAACCGGGAAAATTGAAACCTAGGTCCTCATAAAAACAAGCGCCTTACAAAATGAGATAAAACTTCAAAAAAAAAGTAAATCATATCCTAAAAAAAGTATTAAAAAAAAAAACTGTTGAGCCATAGTCCAAAACCAACTGGGTTCAACTAGCCCAAAACTGAGAACTGTTCATCTAACAGTACCAATGTTAATATTTAGAAGTATAGTGTAATAGTAATAATAAGTTAACCGATCTCATGAAAAAAAAAAAAACAAAATCAAACTGTGATATGTAAGATTTTGTATTAAACTTTTTTATGCTTAGCACAACCTTATTTTTCATTTATACATTCATTATATTATTTATGTATAAAAAAATTCTTCAAAATTTTTTTTTATTGAAAACGAGTAGTTTGTATTCGTGTCAAGTAACTTGTCTAAATAATTTCTTTCCTAACCATTATGTATTATATCATCTAGTAAAAGATAAATGTTTTAGTAGTTCAAGACGTTAAAATTTGAACATCCTCAACGATTACTTTTAAAATTTAGAAGCTTATCCAACAGATATTTTTTTTTGAAAAATATAAATTCTGATAGATAGATAGCTGTGCTTCAATTTTTTTTTGTCGTACAGATTTTGAAATTGAGAGAGAGTTTATACCTAGGAAGTTAACTAGTTTTAATAACCGGCTTTGCCTAGAAATTAAACTATGGAGAAATTATGGTTGAATTTAAAATACAAAGCAGATAGATATAAAAATAAATAAATATTCGGTATTTCCATGAGAAAAAAAATGGTTAGAAATAATAAATAATGCAATGATAATTTTAAATAAAATAATAGATAAAAATGTAATTCACCAACACGAACACTTTACAAGTAAAATAAAGTGGTAGTAATATGTGTCGATAGTATTCACAATAGTTTAAATAAAAATACATGAATATACCACTAATAATCATGTGTTGTTAGGTAAATTAGTGAGAAATTATATTCAAAATGAATACAATATTCTACTAATGTTGCATATTATTTTAATTTTTATATAATTTTTTTTGAACACATAATTTTTATATAATTCATAGTAAAAATAAAACATAAATTAGATAAGGAATTAATTATGAATGTCTAAATTAAGATAACTCCGTAAGACATTATAAAATTTTTTTAACAATTTTAGACGTTAGCAAGAGGTGATATAAAATTTTATCTTTATACATTGTTTACAAAATTTTAGATTGGAGAGTGAAAAGAATATATACATAAGAAAAAAAACAGATTTACTATGGTGTATCAAGCTATTAAAACACATATGGAAAAAATAAGAAAAATAAAAAATAAGTATAAATATTTTAAGTATTAGTTTTATAATTATAGTCCCAGCTCCCTAACATCATCAGAAGACACCGAACCTGTTTGCACTTCCCAAATTGTTAATTCTATCATGTATTCCTATAGGTTTTGAGAAACATGTAAGGTAACCCATATACTTTATAATAACTTATTAAAAGGAGGAATATAGCTACATCAAGGTGTTCAAATGACAGGTTTTAATATAGGTTAAATCAAATATAAGACCAGGTACAATTGACTTAGCTTACCCATACTAATGGAGATGACAAAGATAACCCTACTGGCCTTACCCTACTCGATCCTAGCCACCAAAACTTGATCTTACCCACAAAGCTTGTTATGAGTTTAACTAATTTTACCTGAAGTGTAAGAAACCAAATTTATTATGGAGTATCAGGCTATTAAAACATGTATAGGAAAATAAGAAAAATAAAAAGATAAGTATGAGTATTTTTAGTATTAGTTCTAGAAACATCGTCTCAGCCTTCTAGCACAGCTACCGGCAAGAAACATGAACCTGACTGCCACTCTCCCGAATTGGCAGTTTTTTCTCTTATGCCCTCAAAGTTTTAAGAAATTGGCAAGCTACCCATCTTTACTTTACAACAACTTATTAAAAAAAGGAATAGAGCTATATCAAGACGTTTAAATGATAGGCTTTGACGTAAAATAAATCAAATATACGATTAAGTATGATTGACCAAGCTTGGTTAATCATACTTAATCTTATATTTGAGTCCTTACTAATAGGGATGATAAAATTACTCTATTGGCCCTACCCTTCCTAAACTAGGGCACTCTAACTCAACCCTACTCATAAAGCTTTGGAAAGGTTACAAGTTTAAATAATTCTACTGCATCCTACCCTTAATAAATTAGTATATTTATTTCTAAAATTTTTTCTTTTATCTGAAAATAAAGTTATAATGTAGTGTAAATTTTTCTATGTTAATTGATTTTATAAACTTTTATTTATTAATGATTTGTAGACATACATATTTTTTTTTTCAAAACATAGATAAAATATATGGAAAAAAATGATATATATCCTATCTACCCATGAGAGTCGTGTATGAAATCACTTACATGTTGAGATGGTTTGAATTTAGCAATATTCTCCCCAATCTTCTTCTTCACATCTCTATCTTCCAAGGAAGACCTATGACCCATGATTGGCCTAGCCCACCCTTTCAACAAACACTTAAGAAAAAAACTTTCTATCAAAATAAATACATACTTTATATCGAAAGATTGTACTCTAATGAAATTGTTGTTTTTTTTTTTTTTACAAAGAAAAAATGTTCATTACTTTTGAAGATGATTGTTTAAAAAATTAATTATCCGTTACATAGTTTAGGGTTCTAATAGAGTCAAGCCATTGACAACTTACAAGCACCCTTAGCTCGAGCTCCACTAAAACTTTTCATCATCATCAAAGCATGATAAGAATCATATATTAGGTGAATCTCAACTATTGGATAATTTCTATTTCAAAAATTTAATAATGATAACAATTAATAGGCACATGAAAAAATAAAAGGGAAGTTGATTTTCAACTCTATGGTTAAGATATAAATATTTAGCTAGGCATTGAGTGTTAATAAAAAAAGTCATAAACAAATAATATTTAGAGTAAAATTAATTTAATAAATATCATTATAGTTAACAAATAGAAATAAAAGAATTTGACCTATTCACCAAATAAAATGACTTAACCTAAAAAATTTAACTTAACATTAATTTTTTTATTACATTTTATGTTTGAACATCTCCATCATATAGTATTACCCTATATTAACAAACCCTTAATATAGTGCTAGCTTGTTTCTTTAATTATTAATTTTTTAAAAAAATATTTAAAGAAAAAAATAATGAAGGTAATGGAAGAAAGTTATAACTTAAAGCTAAAATAAAAAAAAAATCCAATCAAGAGTCATGTGTTTTTGGTAAATAACATGATTGAGTAATGAAAATAATAATAACACCATTTAATTTAAAATATATTTATAAATTTAAAATGAAAAAAATACAATAACAATTAACAAAATAAATGATAAGAAAATTTTTTTATAGTAATTAACCACACCACAAAAAATCAAAATATTGAATGAAAATAAAAAAATGGAACAAAGATTATGTTCACTATTGTTGATTAGTTTAGATTTTGTTTTCAGCATGTACTCATATATATGGGAAAATTTATAATAGGAATGAGAAAAGTCTAAGATGTATTAAAGGTAATAATATTAACACACATCATAATGTAGTTTACCTTTTTTTGTATAATACATAGTTGACCAAATCAATTAAAATAAAAAATGCCGATATTAGTTTGATGCATTGCGGAAAGTTTACATGATCATTTTTGAACTTCTTATCTCAAATGTCTTTGATGAAGTTATTTTTAGAGTAGTACTCCCTCTGTCCTATGTTTATTGAAACAAATGGTTTTGCACGTTTTCTATTTTTGCCGTGTTTTCCTATTTTGCCCTCCATCTTTGTCTCCGGAATCCATCTCCATTCAGTCACCTCATCTTCGAAATCCTTCGATCTGGTGTCCCTGAGCTTCTTGCTTTATTCTTAACCTTGTCGCTTTCATCCTCGACGCATCGATTACCATTCCTAGAGCGTCAATTTTAGTCCCGTCTTGTCGATTGTCGTCGCCGGCACGTCGATTGTCGTCCCCCACCTCCTTAAATCCGCCTCCTACACGTCGATCCATCACTAAAATCATCTATTGCCATCGCCGACCTTCTCTCTGTCTCCATCGTTGGTCGCCTCTGCCTGCCGCCTTAATCTGGCATCAGCTCCATTCGTCGCCTCGTTTCCGTTTGTCGCCACGTCTCCGTTCATCACCTTGTCCACATTGAGGTCAAGGGAGACACAAAACAGAGACATTAAGGGCTGTGGGTTTTAGGGTAAAGCAGAGGAATTGAGAGATGAGAGAGGGTATAATGGTAAATATATATGCTAAAACTTACTAAAAAGGAAATGTTTCAAAGAATTTGTGACAACCCAAAAAGGAAAGTGTTTCAAAGAATATGGGACGGAGGGAGTAACATATTTACTTATGTTGTGAAGATAAAACACATTTTAACCCTTAAAATTTTTGGTGTACTTGAACTTGGTTTATATGTTCCACTAATCTACAAATATCTCCATGCATATATGTCTTTCTCTTTATTCTAAATTATTGATTGTAAGATATTTAATTGTTCTAACTTACTGATGAATTAAAAAGTTTGTAACATACAAAGCAATAGAAGAAATTGAAACCTAGCTAACATACAAAACAATAAAAGAAATTGAATTCTCATCAATATATCATTGTCATTTTAAGAGGGAAAATACTATAAAAAGGGCTCACACCCATGTTTCCTCTCATTTTTTTTTCTCTTCCTCCTATCTTTTTAGGCAAAGTTGTTGTTTTTTTTTTTTTCCCACAATATATTTTTATATTGATATTCAAGTTTCCCCAAAATGGTGTTAAATATATTTTTTAATTTCATAAATAAATTACTTTTTTTATGAAAATTTTAAAATTTCAAAATGAAACTATCTAACAACTTTACACCAAATCCACTACTCTTGAATTGTTTTCTTTCATGATAATTTTGTTGTAATGCTGTATCATGATTTCCAGAAGAATATATTTGCTAATAATTTCTTTTTGTGCATTCAGTCTCTATAGATAAGCTTTTATGTAAAAAGCTTCCTGGTGACTTCAAATACCAAAATTTACATGTATCATCATGTTAGAAATAAAAAAAATACATTGTTTCTTATGTAGCATATATGTATCATTTGCCAAGCATAGTGAAGTCAGGAAATATTAATAATTTCTTCTACAATTTTTTTTAAATTTTTTTCCCTATGATCCATAAAGAAAAACCATTTACGTGAGAACCAAACAATCCAATTCATTAAGAAAAATTCTATAAATCACTTACAAGTTTTCTTATTTATAAGCTTTTTAAATTTTTAATACTATTTATTTTGGTGCAAGAATGAAATTTCATTTGGTTAATTTGATTACTTAACACAAAACACATATATATATTCATGTTATTCCCTATATTTGGTCAAAAATTTTATTCCCTACATATTCTCTCTATTAATTTTCACTATTTCATTCTTTTTATTTATTAATATTGAAATGAAAATTTTCAAATATGCCACTGAAATAAAAAAGATGAGGGGTTTTGAAGAGAAGCCCTTTAGACAGTTCTGTTTTTATGTTATCTTTTTGTCTATTTATTTATAGTTTATTAAAAATTATTTATGTTTGCTATTTTCCAAAAAAAATTCATAGAAAATACAATTCTATTATATAAACCAAACTAGAGTACTCCATTATATTCATAATAATAAGATAATTTTTTAAAAAAAAATTAGATAGTCATTATCTATATGACTATTATATTTATTGCTTTGCAATGAATAAAAACAATTATAGTCATTTAAATTTTAATTAATGGATAATTTTTTTATTTTTGAGATTTATCTATTTTTTATTATTTTAAAATAATTGCATATGTATACTTAAAATTTTTTAAACCTATGGAAGAAAAATTGTGAAATCCCACTAATTAATTATTTTTTCTAGTTTTTAGGAAAATAATTATGGTGATATGGGTGGTCGAGAGATGGAATTGGACTTGGGCATCCATTTGTTTTGTCAGGGGTAAGTATGGATCAGGCTGGTTTTGTTTTCTAGTTGAACTGAATCAATCTAAAATAATGATGGTCTAAAAAGATCATACCCAACTCAGGGAATGAGAACCAAACAAAACCAAAACTATGGGTCTAGTTTTTTCAGATCTAGTTATTGGGTTCTCAGTTCCTATCATATGGGTATAATAATTGATAACTTTTTAATCCTATAAAAGTTCATCAACAACCAACTAATATCCATATTTTTTATGATTTCACCTAAAAAGCTCATTTTGATTTTCCTATTGGTACTAAAAATAAGTTATAAACAACACTATTATAAAAAGGTTATTTCCTAATAGCATTTTTCAACAACCTTGAGTTGGAAATTTTGATTTTTTGATACAAAGCCATTGGAAAGTGGTGTGTTAGTAAATGACGCATTGGAAAAAAGGTTCGCAACAGCCTAAGGGTTGGTCAATGATAATTACTAATGCCTAGCTATTGGAATATGAGCCATTGCAACTTTTCAACAGCCAAACATTATGACATTTTCTTTAATAGTTGAGTGGTTTTTGCAATGACTGAGGCCATTGGAAATATACCTCACTCAAGAGAACTTTAATAAATTTGATATATAAACGCAACAACAATAAGAAAAACTAAAAAAAAAAATTCAATTAAAATATGATAAATCTACAGAAAAAAGGAACAAACTTGGCTCTGTATCACATCTTTACCAATGTTGAACCTAGGAATTACAGTAAACTTGACCCAGATGTCGAGGTTTCTGTCGCCGATCTTGTTGGAGAAAAGTGAATCCTCGTCACCCACATTTTTCATGTAGGACTGCTGAAGAACTTGTCACCAAAGAAAAGTGAATCCTTGCCAGAGAAAAACAAATCCTCATTGTCGATCTCGTCGAGGAAAACAAATCCTCATTGTCGATCTCATCGAGGTTTCCATTGCCGAACTCGTTGAAGAATTGCTCGTGGGTGAGAATAGCAACGAGAAACCATGGAGACTAATTGCCTGATTGATAGCGAGGGAGGAAGGCAGAATGAATGGTGTCTAGGGTCTGGGCAAAGTACGTATATTTATTGCCCGTAGTTATTTACACTTTTCACTCCCTTAACATTTTCATGACTGTCTAATGTACCCCTACTCTTGATAATCTACCATTTTAAGTACTATGTCACTTTATTTCTCCTCTACACACCATTCATATGCGTAGTCAACAGGACCATAATTTTATTTTTTTTCACTTCTTGGCTAGCTTAAAGATCCAATTTGGTGCGCGAAACAATTGGGGTGTAAAATTTGTTGGTTGCCTTTACATATTCCTTCTATTACAAACTCAAAACAAGTGATTCCATAATGACATTTGTTTTCAAAGGTTTAATATGCCATTGTCAATAATTTTCAAAAGATTCAATATAACACTCCGGTCACTAATAATCACTTTCAGAAAAAAAATTTTGAATAAATTTTTTAATCATATCCACTAATAATCACTTTAATAAAACAATTTTAAAAATTCACAAATTTTTTTGTACCAATTTTAAAAAAATTAAATGAAACAACATAATCTTTAAATAGATTACTTTAAAAATGCTACTTTAGTTTCTAAAATTATAAAATTTATTGATAGAATCTTCCGTTTTAGAATGGCTATATGTGTTGGAAATTTTCAACGAATTCCAACTTAAATTTTAGAATTTCAAATGGCAGGCCAACCATTGGAAACTAAAAACCAAAATGTACCATTCCATTAATTCAAAAATTCCAACACTTGGCTGTTGGAAAATAATTTACCTTTCCAACTGCTATGCACATTAGAAATTTTCAACGGCTTAGCAAATGAAAATTTAGCTATTGGAAAATGAATATTTTTTAGTAGTGCAATTAGTGAGGAAGAAACAATTCGTCTTCAGTTATAAGTTTGCATAGTGGTTAATGGCAAAATTAGAGCTGTGGAGTTTGAGAGGAAGTACAAATAGAATGACAGAGTCAAATACAAAATCGAAGAATTGTGAAAACCACTAATTAATAATTATTTTCTAGTTTTCAAGAAAATAATTATGGAGACATGTGAGGTGGAGAGATGGAATTTGACTTGGGCACCCTTATCTTGGTTAAAGATGAACATGCTCAGCTTGGTTCAGTTTTCTAGTATAATAAAATCAATTTGAAATAATGATGGTTAAAAAAAAATTCCTGTCCAACTCGAGATTCAAAAACTGGACAGAACCAAGATCATGAGCCTGGATTTTTCAGTTTTTATTCTTAAGTTTCTCGGTTCATATTATATGGATATAACATTTAATAACTTCATAATCCTATAAAAATACATCCGCAACCAAATTAAGAAATATTCAACATAATACACAACTTAATCCATGTTTAAATATGCATGTTCTTAGTATATGAACAATTTAATAATTGTAACAACTCAAGTCCAGAACTGGTCAACAAAACACCCATGTACACCATACGGGTTATCTTTTGGAAAAAGAAAAATGCTAGGTGCTGAAACTCTGGAGCCTATAAATCTACATATGGGTTTCCACATTTCTCCCTAGTTGGATATGAGGGTATTACAAACCCCCTTTCTTATGTACCCAATGGCCTTGTTGGGGTTACTCGGATTACTTGGTCTCCTAGACTGGTAACATCTTTAAACGGAGCCAAGTAACCTCTATAATCTAAGATCGGCCCGATAGATGATGCATGTGCACACATAATATGCCACATCCTTGCGGTCCTAGGTCAGCTTAAATACCATCTATAATGACCCAAGTCCAAAACTAGTCAATGAAACACTAATTCATACCACATAAGCTACCATTTGAAAAAGGAAAAGTGGTAGATGCTTATACTTTGTAACTTAAGCATATATATCCACATGAGGATTCCCAAATTTTTCCCATGTGGGATATGAAGGCGTTACAATAATATTATAATTTTTAGTGTACATATTTAAATGTACATGTTCATGCATAAATATATTAGCATTTTAATAATGTGTAAGTTTAAATTTACATTTAAATGTACATGTTCTTAAATAAATATATTAGAAATTTAAAAATATCATAATTTTTATTATATATTTATACATATACATCTGGTTCAGTTTCATCTCAGTGTGCTTTTATATAGAACCAAAATCAACATGCAAATCATGATTTATTTTTACTCAACCATGCTCACCCCCAATGTTTGTACTGTCAAAAATGTTATCTGTCCCCATCCTAGTTTTTACATTTTAAAACTCAAGGTCCAAACAATCCAACAGTTGCCAATCAAGTCCTCGATAATACAAACAACTCGTAATCATAATTATCAAGGTTGTCAAAATCATGATTAGAATCACATGACTGTGCTATAGAAAACCTTATCAAAACATTGTACGATTGAAAGTATGGTAGAATTGTGGTAGAATCGTGACTATGATTGTAGGATTGAAGGATCCTACTTGGTATTGATTTTTGTTGAGAGTAAATGACATAGATGGTCCATAACATTTAATTATTATTCTGTTTTCATTCTTAGTTTATTAAATGTTCTGTTTTGATCCTAAATATATTAAGAACGTTCTATTTTGGTTTTAAATCTATTAAAAACATTTCATTCTGGTCCCAAATTGGATGAAATTTTTTAACTCAAGAGAACTATTTGATAGCATCTTTTTATATTATAATTTAAATTATTTGGTAACCGTTTTATAGTAAATTTAATATTTATAATAATCTCTTTTTACTTTTAATGACATTCAAATTACAAGTTTCTATATAAGTTGAACTTATTTCATTAAAGAAGAAAAAACTACTAATTTAAATTATCGGGGTAAAATTCATTTATCGTCTCTAACCTTTTCAATTTGTCCTAAATGTGTCCCTAACATTTATTTTGTCCTTTTAAAGTTCCTAACATACTAGATTTTGTCTCATTTGTAGTCCTATTAATTTTATGGTTAATTTTAACAAAACTTCTGTGGCAAATGCCAACTGTGGTCCATAATTTTCTTTTTCTCACTAAAATCACTCCCAACCCAGTAGATCGCATGGATGCAACATCACCATTACTTCCTCGGATCTGACTACCATCACTGCCACCATGACCGATTATCTCCTTTCACCTACATAGCACCCATATTGACCGAAAAAATCAGATCCCCCGCTTCCCTTCCTCTTCCGATCTCACTAGGTGGCGATGATTCTTTCTTCTCTAGATTACTTCAAGAACCCAGATAAAATCATGATCATAATTTAGAAACACAACAGCTGAAGAAGCATAAAAACCCCAGAAAAAAATCTTAATAATCAGGGGTCCAATTCAGAACCAGACATTAAAAAAGGTACAAAATTTCAAAACAACTCAAGAAAAATATCTATAAAAAAATGATAAAAATAACAACAATAACAATTCAAGAAACATATTGGGGGAAATGTGAAAGCAATCAGGAAGAACAGAGAACAAAGAAGTACTAATAACAGAGAGTTGGCACCAGAAGCAATGGAAAGAGTGCGGCCTGAAGCTAGGAGTCCTTCGCCAACAAGTCTGTCGACAACATTCCCGTCCGTGTTGGAGGCCCCACCAATCCTCTCCTTACCAATGGCAACGTATTCACCGTCATCGCCAAGCCCAGTGGCACTTGAGGTGAAAATCCATGCAATAACATCCATTTAATTTACTCTTCTTTTACCACAGGTGTACGCATACTGTCCGCGCCCAGCCCGACGGCCACTACGACATCTCGTGCCAGTACTCCGATAAAGGGTTTGTTGGAGTGATCGAATCAAAGAATCTTTGGAAAAAGTTCCACATACTTGCTCACCACTAATCATCAAGATTCAGGTCGTATCAGTGGCCTAAGGATCCGTCACAATCTTTTTGTCGTCAGTGAATTGGTTACGTTAAGATCTGAGGACAATGAGATCTAATTTTTTTGGGGTCAGGAGTTAGGCTTTAGGAAGTGATCAGGAGAGTGACGACGAGGATGAGGTGGAGGAAGAGTCGGCAACAGGGTAGGCAAGGTGCATGGTGGTGGAGGATGTGAGAAAAAAATAATGAAAAATGTAAATAATAAGAAGTTTTGAAATTTTAGGATAATAATGTAACTTATAAAAAAACTACAAAGAGTAATAGCTAATTAGACCCACCTCCAACGTTAGGAATTTCTTCGACTTCACCTCGGGCCACATCACATTCGGTCCAGCCTCACATCCGGCAACATCCAGTCAGGCTGAGGAAGGAGCACCAGTGGAGGGCTACAGGCAAAGCATCCAGCCAGCCATTCTATTGGATTGATTTCGGGATCAAAACTGATGAAATCTCGAGCATTTCTCCCGATTTTGTCGCTACTGTAACAATTGAATTTTTCGAGAGCATTAGTTTTGTATTTTGTTCTGGAGATTCTGGAAGGTTGGTTTCCACCTCTGGTGGAGTGGTGAAAAGGAAAGGGAGGAGAAAAATCATCCAAGATGATGGTGGGAAGCATCGAAGATGACAGAGGGAGTGCTTTCGTGCGGAGGAAAGACAGCTCTTCCTCTTGAATCTCATCTG
>SMDT01002510.1:0-30548 GCA_005392925.1 Aquilaria sinensis | reverse complement strand
CCAACATAGCCTCAAACATAGCCATGTTTGATTTATTAATTTGATTTTCAAGAAAAATTTTTAAGTGAGCTATAGTAGCCAAACATGGTTTGTGTCATGCTTGTGGCCTAAAGTGTGTTCCACATAGATGGTCTCTATCATGCCCATGTTCTTACTCGTGTTTTTTCTAGAACTTAAACACGCGCACAAACATGCTCGTCTTCTTAAACTTGTTCATTAAACATGATTTATAACATGCCTATATTACAAAACATATTTCTTTTCTATTTTAAAAATTTTGATGTTCTAGAACACATACACGATCTTAGTCCCATCGAGTACACAAGCATGTTTGCGTAACATGGTTTTGTTCAAGTCTTTGTTGGAACATGTGTTCCTTTTCTATTTTTAAAACTTTAAGTTCTGAACATTGTGGCACCTGAACATGAATAGTTACATGACCATGTGAGCGTTTCATGTTTTGTATTTAGATCATTATAAGTGTAGCTCTAGAAATACAATGTAGTCATAAACATGCCTTTGTTTAGGACCGTGTTCATCAAAATTTTTAGTCACACAATCAACTACACGTCTATGTTAGTGACTGTGTTCAACCAAACCTGTTTAAAGTAGACTTTTAGCTCAATTTTGAGATCATAGGCATACTTTTCAGCTTTCTTGAGCCCTAAGATGTCTGAACACAACTATTTTCTCTGACTTTGACCCTCTTAAGGTATGGTTAGCCTTATTTTTTTTTAATTTATGCTATATCTTGCATACTTTCTTTTCCCTACTTCTTTAACTATGTTATTGATGAAAGTTACATCTAGTTGAATGAGATTTTCCTATTTTCTCAACAGTTATGTTTTGGTTTAGTTTAATGAGATTAACCAATGACTATGCATTTCTTATGACTGGAAATTGTTGATAATCGATGTTGTTCATGTGGCATTAGTCTACATGTGCTTATATATGCTAGGATGTTCTCACTTGCATCCTAAGTTATTTAGTCCATCAAATGTTTGATGTATTTTCTCAATGATATTAGAGAGTTTTTCTAATCATTTCAATAAGTTCATAGACTACGGCATTACACTGGGATGAGATGGAGCACATCCCTGAGGAGATTTCCACCTAGTTGGTGTCCTTAGAGGTGTACTCTCTACATGAGGTTTTCATGGAGTTGGTGATTATCGTCCAACTACACTTTGACTATTTTACTATCCGTTCACAAGAGATTCATGATATTGTGGTTCATTGAGGTTGGGCATGACTGTGTGTGTCACGGAGTGGTGTTCCAGTGCCCCAAATTACTTAATGTGTAGGCTATTAGGAATTGTGATCCCACTTACTTACTATTGGCTAACAATTACTTGTCAGTAAATTAAAACAATTTACATGCAACTAGTTACTTAGTGTACCCGGCGAAAAGATATGCATGCGTTTGTCTTGGCAATGCAACTCAAATAAATAAAATAAGTAAGGTAAACATCACTCAAGCACTTTATTTAAAACATATTCAAAGCATGCCAAGACAATAAAACACTAGTTACTTAAACTTCAAGTAATATTTTCGTGCACACATATAAGCTTTATCATGCAACCAAAGGTAACTTAATGGTCTTACATAATAATATGTCCTAATAGAGCCAATGTCTTAGTACACAAGGTACTATATATACAAGGCAAAATACTACTAAGATCATCTACATGAGCTCCCACCTTTGAGCTATAAGGCTCTAAATGCAAGGCCTTCACTTGTCCTTGTTCAACTCTTAGCCTCCAGACTGTAAAGGCACAAACACTTAGTTAGTAGAAAACTTAGATTATAGGTAATTAGGAATGCAAGGTTCTAAGTAGGATGAGTACCTACAATATAGGAAAACTTAGGCCATAAATATCCTCTTAGTTGTTGAGCCTGGGGTTAGTGCCTGCACAAATAAGCTTAGGGGAGCAAGTACGTTATCGTGCTCAGTAAGGGGTCCCTTGGTACTTGAAAGGAAACTCAAGCAACCATGTACATATGCCAAAAAAATAGCCAAGCATCGAACAATCAACCATAAATAAGAAAATAATAATAAATGGAATGCATGAGTGAATGATATGTAACAAACAACACTTCGGACATCTTACTCCCTAAGGTGTCTTAGACTTGCAGTAAGGTCCAACGAATGAGGTACTTGAGACACTGGCCCACATATCCTAAATCCTTTACCTCCTTTAAGTCCTACTTATGAGTCCTATAATAGGTCATCACCAACACTCGTCACTTACGCATCTTTCCCTTGCTTATTGTGCGGGGTTATCGACTTAGTAGCATGGCTTCACCAAGTTCTTCAAACTTGACTTGAGGTCCCTTAGTGGACCTACTAACCAAGGTTCTTTGCTTGGTTGGGACTCTTTTAGGTTCTACCCTAGTGGCCGAAGGTCCATGACCCAGCACTTAGGTCATTAGAGAAATCAAACCTTACTTAGCCCCCATTTGGCATCTTAATTGTGGCAGAACAAGGCCCCACTGTTGGGTTTTGAGAGCCAAACAGTGCAGTGGAATTTAACCAAAACCCTCTAGGATCCAAGTGAAATGGGGAAAACCAGGTGTTCAAAAATTTTAATACCTAATTTTTGGTTGGGATCTCTCACTCAACTGTACAGTCGAATCACAAAACTTGAATAGTTGACGTGTTCAAGCTCTCTATGGTATCCACACGAGCCTCTCGGGATCACCATGCTTCCACCACGTCCCGGCAAATGCGTTTCTCTTGCGCTCGCAGTGCTAGCTTGGGTCCTCCAAGGAATTGGAAGAGAAGAGTGCGGCTATCCTTTTGGGATGTTAGGGCAAGGAGACCTGCGAATTTCTCACTAGAAGTTGTATTTATAGTGAGACTCAACTTCCAGGCCTAATGGGTTTCAAAGCCCTAATCTAATTAGGATTTAATTTCAAGCTTAATAATGCCTCAACTATTGGGCCCATTATTAATACGAAATTAAAGTGGAACCATAACCCAAATAATCAGCCCATACACTCTAATGGTCTCAAATAGATCTATGTGTGCGATCCAAATAGGCTATTACCACGTTGGCAAGAAATCATAAATCAACATTTATGATCATAAGCAATGAGCTATTGCTAGCAACACATCATTGCTACCCAAGTGGCAAGATTTTCGGTGAATCGACTAAACCTTTATGCTCATCACCATTGATATATGCCATTGTCCATTTGTACAAGATATCAAGACTAAGCAAGAGACATAGAATGTGTCACGTCTTGTATAGCCCAATCCTTTGGTTTATTGATTATTGAGTAGACCAAGTTAAACTGATGGCATTGATATCATTTATCAAGTCATCCGAGCATGACCATGAATTTTCTACGTCTTACTTTATTAAAGGGCCCGAAGATATCACTCCCGTTACATGGGAAGGGGACAAAATCCCATCTTGATCACATAAAATCCCCCCGCGTGATGTGTGTGAACATATCCAATAACCTCCTTCAAGGTCACTTAGTTACGAGCAACAAAGGAAAGGACCAAACTATGTGACTCACATGTAAGTAACCTTGATGATCTTAGATCGAAGGATTACATATACAATGATCACTATGAGAAATCACTTATGACACTGATATAACAATTCCTGAAGTGTTCTCATGGTGGTTTGGTCCAGTGCACAAGGTCTCCAAATTGTACCCATACGTAGATAACATATCTCATATTAGTCTCCCTACATATGCTAGTCGTTATGTATGATTGCCACCCGCTCCACAATAATACTAGACCAGGGACGTTTAAGAAAATCATTATTCTAGGGCAACAATTATGTTTGTTAAAGGTTTACACAGAAACTAAAACAACAAACATAATTGCTGGATTTATGCCTTAATAAACTATCATGGAACTCAATTGTGCAAAAAATAAAATCATCTCATGATTGGCTTTTTGGGCGGACAACAATTAAGAACCCAGTGCCCTGATTTGCTAACACTGGTAAGCTCTTTGGAAACTATAATCACAATTAGGTTACAATTGGCTATTTATTACTCACGAAGTATCTTAAATCATTACGTGCAAATAATTACTTAGCCCAACCTGCACAGGAAAAATATTGCATTCATTGTTTAAAAGAGGAAGGTGAGTATGAAGCAGAGAGATTCTTGCCTCTTTCGAGTGTGTAAAATCCCCCTTTTCTGAGAACACTTCCTTAATATATATAGAAGGATGTGACCCGTACAGATTATGACACGTGTTTGGTTGGATAAAACCTGTACTTCTGGGCGTGAGGGCCTCTAGCTAACTGCAGGCCGCTCGGGTCAGAGGCCAAGGCTGGAGTAGGCCTGGGTGATTGGACGTGTGCGGTGGCGGCATGTCAGAGCACATATGAGGGCGGTGTGTTGCATACGAGGACGACATGTCAGAGGCTCCTTAATTGTTTCTGCCGCACTCTCTAGGTCCCTTGGGCAGGAGGGAGCTCTTCGAAATAACGGCCTTTTTCCCGAAGTAGTCTTAGCAACCCGGGAGTCCCCTTAGCACTGAAGCTTCTCCTTTGGGGCCGTTCTCTCCTACCGAAGGCGGTAGGTCTTCCTCCTCCGAGGCTGATTTAGTTGCCTTACCGAGAGAGAGACGATGCACAATATTCTCGAGGTCAATACCATCATTCCCAGGGGCGTTGGTGGAACACCGAGGTCGAATGTCCAAGGCGTCAGACACCCTTTTTCGAAGGTCGGTGCTTGTAGTCCTCTCAGGCAACGCCTGTCTTCCCGAATGTGGTGCCTTTCTCGAGCTTATATGTTTACGGGGGAGATAGCACTTTGGCTATCACATGCCCTCCTTCGGAAAGCCGAAGTGGAAACTTTGGCTTGTACACTTCCTGGGGGTACTTTTCAGGACGTAGAGTGGGAAGTCAAGTAAGGAGATACTTCGGCGCCCAAAGGCATGTTTGGCCAGCTGAGGTGGCACTGCCTGTCCTCTGGTTAGTCTCTTGGCATTCTTGAGGTGCGCAGTCTCTTTATTTTTACTTTTTCTGCTGTAGGTCAGTGGACCGTCGCGTCTCGTAACTAGGGATGTCAGTCTGGATAGGCGTGTTTGGGGTTTCATGGTGTCGGAAAGCTTGTCTTCATTTCACGCATTAGATGACATGTGGCATACGGTGATTGGGGGTGGTCACGTCGGTTACACCAGCCGCATCTTTTCGCATTCGAGAAGTAATTATGGCGATGATTTGCCTTCTCGGAGCAGTTATGACGACGATTTGGCTACCCCTCTTTGGTCTATATAAACCTTTTTTCCGTTATAACCCTCGCTTGCTCTTTTTTGCCTCTGTTTTGCTCTCATCTGTTTCCAAGCTTTTTCATCTCTTTTGTGGCTGTACTAGCGGCGGAGCGATTTCTGGCAACCATTCACGACGGCATCTGCTAATCTAGACTTCGGCAAATGTTTCGGTGGGTTTCAATTCTAGAGGTCCTTCTATTTCTTCAAGTTTCCCGAAGTTGTTTTTCTTCTTCCCGAAGTCTCTTCCCTTTGCCGAACATGTCTTCTCCTGTCCCCCTGATGTCTGTCCAAGCTATTCCTGAGAGCTGGCAACCTTTCATGTCTCACCCCTATTGCTCCACTTCGGTAAAATTAGCGAAGTGGACAACCAAGTTTTTTCTTCCCTCTTATGCCACCACCAGACTTCCTCATCTTGGTCACTTCAGTTTTATGAACAAGAGTGATGAGGTTACCATTTTTCATGCCCAACTGAAGGCCGGACTTCAGTTTCCTCTGCCGAAGATGATTTGCGACTTTTGCCAATTTCATGGCATAGCCGTGAATCAGCTTCCACCCAATTCTTACTGTTATTTCAATGCCTTTCTCTGCATGTGTGGGGTTTTCAAAATAGAACCCCACTTCGTCATGTTCATGTAGTATTACAAGCTTTATCTAGTCCTGAAGGGTGGTTTCTATTTCATGCTACCTCAGGGATCTGGGAGCAAAAAATACATATTAAAGGAGCACAAGATGGACCTCGGTATGCCAACTCCTGCTACTGATGGGAAGGAATCCTGGCTGGTGATGCTCATTCGGGGGAAGCTCGCTTATGTAGCCCTTTTTTAGAGTAAGTTTCTTTCTGAATTTTTAGTATAAGTATCCATCTGGACTTACACTGATATTTTCTTTCTTCTTCAGAGATGGGTGACGAGTCAGCCAGTTACCACAAGTCCCTCTTCCTCGGCCAAGCTGAGAAGGGGGAACAAATGAAGAAGAGCGCTTCAAAGAGGCGCAAAACGTCTGGGAGTGGGCCGTCTTCGGCCAAAAGGGAAAAGAAGGACCTCCTTCCCCCACCCCTGGAGGACGTCATGGAGGTCGGCAGCCAGCCCAAAGTCCCGACCGACCTGCCTCCCGAGGTGGCCACCAGTGTGCTTTCCCGGAGTCCTACTACGTCGGCGGACATTTTGGGTTCTTCGGTAGGAGGCCCTTCTGCTGAGGAGCTCGAAGAGCACAGAAGGAGTAAGGGCAAACACATCCCTGCCATCGTGGAGGAAGTGTGGGACTCCGACGACGATGTTGCCGAGGTTGCGCCAGGTTTGTTCCTTAGACATTTTCAGCACTTTTACTTTTATAGGTGTATGGCTAAGGGACAATGTCTTAACGGAAACATTTCTTGACTTTGCAGAGGAAGTGATGTCCTCATCGTAGATGGTAGAGCATGCCCGAAGGTGGGCCCTTCGGGACTCCCGCATCCTGAAGGATAAGGTCCCTAGGGAGCCTTTCCGGGCTTTCACGGAGGACATGAATTTGTTCTCCAACGACTGCCAGCAAATGGCTCCCAAGATAACGAGGGGCGTGCTCACCCAAGCTTCCTTCAAGTCGGTTGCCGAGGAGTGCGTGAGCGAGGAGGTCCTTGCCGCCAAGATGTCCGAGCATGCTGCCCAGGTACTCTTCAGACCTTTTATTTTTTCTCCCAATTTTTTGTAAGTGCTTTGGCTTTCCTTGTGCTAGTTTTACCAAGTGTCCTCCCCCATCTTTTTACAGCTATTGGGGTATAGCGACTACTTCAGAGCTTGGGCGGCGAAACAATCTTCGGTCCGAGCTTGGGCCGAAGACCATTTGGAGAAGGCCAAGGTCTTCTGCGCCAACTCGGTCGTCAAGAACGCCGAGTTGAGCCAAAAAGCCAAAGAGGAGGTTGCCAAACTTCAAGAGGAACTCTTGAAGGGCCAAGAGGAGCTCTTGAACGATTTCTCCCAGAAGATGTCTGACCTCAGTGCGAAGGTCGTGAGTTTGACCTCAGCTAACAAGGCCTATCAAAAGGAGAAGGAGGAAGATTCTGCTCTTCTAGCGAAGGCCCTTGCTGAGAACGCCGAACTTCAGGCCGAGGTCGAGGCCCTGAAGAATGAGACGAAGAAGAAGAAGAAGATGAAAAAGCTGGAGAAGGAGGTCACCGACTTGCAAAATGAGGTGGAAGACTTGTCAATCGAGTTAGACAAGGCTAACCAGGCGACCAATGTTGGCTTTCCAGATGGCTTTTGTCTAGCTCGACACCAAGTTTTGGAGAAATATCCAGACCTCGACCTCTCCTTCCTAGCTGCCCTGAACATCCCTGAGGGGCCTCGCTGGACCTGGTCAAAGATTGAGCTCCTCAACCTGCCCTTTGCCTATCCTCCGACACCTAAGGCCGCAGTTAAGGACACTGGGGATCGAGCATCTCACGACGCCGGGGTCCTTTAGATGTGTTAGGGCTTCTACTTTGTCTTCTTCTTTTTCTTTGTATTTTTCTTCTCGTAATCTCCTTCTTGTAATAAGGTCTTCTCAATGACATTTTTCCCTCCTTTAAAATTTGGTTAAGTCTCTGAGCAATAGTTTTTGTTTCCAAGGGTTGTTTTGCCTTCTTTCGGTCTAGAACCCTTGAGAAGATATTTTTTGCTCTTTTGTCAACTGCCTTCAGGGAAATGCTAATTTTTGACGGATATCCTTTGGCAAAGTCTAGCCTTTTTTATCCGCCACATTCAGTGGATGCGCCTTTCGGAGAAATGACCCAGTCAACTTTGGAAGGAATACACGGTTCTCAGTAGTACATACTTGAGCCTTGTTCGGCAATAACTCTTGGGTGGAGTCATTTTCTTGACAATTGTTTGTACTTAGAAAAAATTTCTAACTTGTACAATTTTCTTATAAAAATTCTAAGCGTAGAATTTCTTCAAGGCATCAGAGTGACATGTATTTTTCAGTTCTCCACCTTCGGTATCGCCAAGCTTATAGACTCCATTTTGAACCTCATCAAGGACTAAATAAGGCCCTTCCTAGTTCACCCGAAGTACCCCGTGAGACGGCCTCTGGGGTTCGAACTCGGCCTTTCAAAGAACGAGGTCTCCCTTCCTTATTCCTTTTTGCCTAACATGCAAGTTCGTAGCTGTAGCCACTCTTTGCTGAAAGGCTTTTCTTCTAAGTTCAGCCATTTCTCTGTGTTCGTCAATTAGGTTGAGCTTAGTCCTTAAACCAAGGTTATTCCCTTCCTCGTCGAACACTTGTACCCTGACTGATGGCTGGACCACCTTGATAGGAATAATGGCCTCTATGCTGAAGATGAGCGAGAAAGGTGTCTCACCCGTGGCCCTTCGGGGTGCTGTCCGATAGCTCCATAGCACACTAGGAAGTTCCCCTGGCCATTTTCCCTTCGCTTCCCCCAACCTTTTCTTTAGACCATCTTTTACGATTCTGTTAGATACCTCTACTTGTCCGTTGCTCTGAGGATGAGCTACAGGGGTGAAGTGCATTTTTATCCTGAGGTCGGTGATGAATTCTTGGAATCCCTTGTCGATAAACTGGGAACTGTTGTTGGCCACTATCACCCTCGGTATGCCGAATCTGCATACAATGCTCTTCGAGATGAATTTTTGTATGTCCTTTGCCGAAATGGTCATCAGGGGCTCTACCTCGACCCATTTAGTGAAGTAATCCTCTGCAACCACACAGAACTTCACTCCTCTAGGTGCTGTCGGAGTGGCCCAATGAGGTCAATGCCCCATACTACAAAGGGACAGGGGTAGTTGACCAAGGTTATCGATTCTGAGGGTAATCTCTAGATGTTGGCTTGTCATTGGCAATTACCACATTTCTGGACGAACTGCCTTGCGTCCTTTCTTAGGGTGGGCCAAAGTACCCCTGGCGGAGTATTACTCCTACCAGGGCGTCAATTCCGATGTGGGAACCACAAGCCCCCTCATGGACTTCTTTGAGAACTGTCCTAGTGTTCTCTTCGCTGACACACCTTTGTAGCGGACTTGCATACCCCTGTCGGTATAATTCTTCCCCTTTTAGGAAATATCGTCCGGAGCATCTTCGCACTTTTGCTACTTCACGACGGTCATCGGGAAGCTCCGAGGTTGTAAGATACCTTTTGACAGAAATTTTCCATCTTTTTCCGAGGTTGCTATGCTCATTATTTCTATGCTCGGATGGCTTAATTCCTCAGTGGATTTTCTTGATTTCGCCAGACTATCCACTTCAGCATTGTCTCGGTGAGGTACACTCTCAATGTGTACTGCGTTGAACTCTTGAATGAGCTTTGACACGAGCCCGTGATATTTTGCCAAGGTTGGGTACTTTGCGGTATAGTCCCCTGCCATTTGCCGGACCACTAGCTGAGAATCTCTGTGGGCCTTCAGGTTTCTTATGCTAATTTTTCTAGCAAGGCGTAACCCTGCTATGAGGGCTTTATACTCTGCCATAGTGTTGGTGACATTAAACCCGAATTTGATGGCTTTCATGACTTTCATACTTTCGGGGCCGCGAATGATTACTCCAGCTCCCTGGTGCTCAGAGCCGGAGGCCCCATCTACAAACAGAGTCCACTCCGGTTCACTTTTGCCGACGTTTGGTTGACCATCGTCGGTGATGGATACTTCGGCAATGAAATCCGCTAAAGCTTGAGCTTTTATTGCCTTCCTCGGCTCATAGGTGATATCATATTCGCCGAGCTCTATGCACCATTTGGAAAGCCTTCCCAAATGGTCAACCCTCTTCATGATATCTCGAAGAGGTAGGTTACTTCGAACAATATTGGGGTGGCCCTGGAAGTACGGGCGCAGTCTTCTACTTGCAAGCACCAGGGCATAAATAGCCTTTTGTAGCAGGGGGTACCTGACTTCAGCGCCATGCGGGGACTTACTCACATAGTATACTGGCCATTGTTCCGCCCTCTCTTCATTCACAAGAACAGAGCTTAGTGCCTTTTCCGTGACTGTGAGGTATAGTACGAGGGGTTCCCCTTCCCGTGGCTACCGGAGCATTGGTAGACGAGCCAGGTATACCTTAAGTTCTTCCCAGGCTTTTTGGCAATCTTCATTCTAAGGATGCACGTCACTTCTGAGGTTGCCACTGTTTTTTGCTGCCTTGGTGAGGACCTTAAAGAACGGTCAGCAGCAGTCCCCATACCTGGAGATAAACCTGTTAAGGGACGTTATTCTCCCTGTGAGCCTTTGCAAATCTTTCATTGTGGCAGGAGATCAGAATCCTAGTAGCGCTTTGAAATTTTCCGGATTGGCATCGATACCCCTTTCTGACACCATCAATCCGACGAACATACCCTTGCTTACGCCGAAGATGCATTTTTTGGGATTCTGGCGGATTCCGAAGGTTCTTAGTTGGTGGAAAGTTTCCTCCAAGTCTGTGAGGTGACTGCTAGGCACTTTGCTCTTGACTATCATATCATTGACATAGACTTCCATGTTCCTCCCTATTTGGGCATTGAAGACTTTGTTCATTAGCCTCTGATAAGTGGCTCCTGCATTTTTAAGCTCGAATGGCATTCTGATGTAACAATATGTACTAACTTCAGTGACGAAGGTGATTTTTTCCTCGTCTTCGGGGTCTAGCCTGATTTGGTGATACCCACTGAAGGCGTCGAGGAAACTCAGGAGACCATATTCGGCGGTCGAGTCCACCAACTGGTCTATTGGCGGCAATGGATACGAATCCTTAGGACAAGCATCATTCACGTTTCGGAAGTCGATGCACATTCGGAGCCTGTCATTCCCTTCTTTTGTGGTGATAACCACATTGCTAAGCCATTCGGGGTACTTGACTTCCCTAATTACACCTACCTCTATTAGGTGCCGAACTTCGATTTTGATGAAGTTGTTTTTGTGCACCGAGAGGCTTCACTTTTTCTAACGGATAGGCTTTGCCTCTGGGTGCACTTTAAGGCTATGCTGAATTATGCGAGGGTCTACCCCAGGCATGTCAAACAGATCTTTATTTATTAACAGGAAAGATACAAGTTTTTCCTTGTCACCTTCGGCCAATTTTTTTCCTATTCGGGTATTTCGGCCTGGGACAAGTTCTATATCTTCCATTTCTATTTTTTCAATACCTACTATTCCTTTTCCCTTTGGCTCTCCTATGAGGAAAATCTTCACTCCCGTAGTCTGTGTGCAGTTTGTCACTGGGGCCTTTTTCGCTTTGACAAACACTTTCCTCACCTCTCTTTGATCGATAAAGATCTCAGCATCTCCATCCTTTGTGGTGAAGGTGACAGTCAACTACACGAGCCTCTCGGGATCACCACGCTTCCACCACGTCCCGGCAGATGCGCTTCTCTTGCGCTCGCAGTGCTAGCTTACGTCCTCCAAGGAAGTGCAAGAGAAGAGTACGGCTGTCCTTTTGGGAGGCTAGGGCAAGGAGACCTGTGAATTTCTCACTAGAAGTTGTATTTATAGTGAGACTTAACTTCCAGGCCTAACGGGTTTCAAAGCCCTAATCCAATTAGGATTTAATTTCGGGCTTAATAATGGCTCAACTCTTGGGCCCATTATTAATATGAAATTATTGTGAACCCAAAACCCAAATTATTAGCCCATACACTCTAATGATCCAAGCAGCTCTATGTGTGCGACCCAATAGGCTTTTACCATGTTGGCAATGATCATAAATCACATTTATGATCATAAGCAATGAGCGGTGTCTAGCAACACATCATTGCTACCCAAGTGAGAAGATTGTCGATGATTCGACTAAACCTTTATGATCATCCCCAATATATGCCATTGTCCCTTTGTCCAAGATATCAAGACTAAGCACGAAACATGGAATGTGTCACTCTCGGATAGCCCAATCTTTGGTTTCTTGATTACCGAGTAGACCAACTTAAACTGATGACATTGATATCGTATATCAACTCATCCGAGCATGGCCATGCATTTTTCTAAGTCTCACACTATCAAGGGGCCCGAAGATATCACTCCCGTTACATAGGAGGGATAGATCCCATCTTGATCACACAAATCCCTCCGCATGATATGTCCTTCAAGTTCACTCAGTTACGAGCAACAAAGGAAAAAATCAAAGTGTGTCACTCACATGTAGGGAACCTTGATGATCTTAGGTGGAAGGACTACATATACCATGATTACTATGAGAATCACTTATGACACTCATATAACGATCCATGAAGTGTTCTCATGGTGGGTCGGTTCAGTACACAAGTTCTCCAACTTGTACCCATATGTAAACTACATATCTCATATTAGTCTCTACATATGCTAGTCATTATGTATTATTGCAACCCGCTCCATAATAATACTAGACTAGGGACGTTTAAGAATATCATTATTCTAGGGTTACAATTATGTTTATTACGTTACGCAGAACCAAAACAATGAACATAATTGCTGGATTAATGCCTTAATAAAATATCATGACTCAATGTGCAAAAATACAATCATCTCATGATTGGCTTTTGGGCACAACACTAACAGAGGTTTCCCTGCATTTGCCTCCCGAGGATGGCGTTATATGAGAAATGGACATCTATGACGATGAACCTTGTCATTGTAGAGGCAAACAGCTCGTCCTCGTTCTTTAGTGAAATTCCTTTTAACATTAGCGAAAGATCAATCCACCCGAGGACGGGGAGTTCGGCTGGTCCTACTCTGAAAGTAGGATAAGTGACGGGCTTGAGGTCGCTCCTTGAGATACCCAAACTTGGTAGCAAATGAGTGAACAAGATGTCAGCATTAGAACCGTCATCAAGCAGTAGTTTCTTGATGTCCCAACTTTCTATCCTTGCCATGACCAGTAATGGATCGTCATGAAGGAATATTACGGTAGACCCATCTTTCCGAACAAGCTTTTTCGATGGGTTCCTGTGTTCCATCACCAAAATCTCCCTGATTTTTCTTTTCCTCTCTGCCGATGGCAGTCCTGTGGTGATTGTCTGAATTACTCCTATCGGAGGTGGCGGACATCTTCTGGGACTTCGGTTCCGGCATCTGTCGGAGTCATATTCTTCATCATCTCCTTTCCCTTCCTCTTCCCTCATTCCCATTGGGGAGGGAATTCGTAGGTAATGTCCAAGTTGACCCTACTTTATTAGGGACTCTATGTACTTCCTCAGCTGAAAGCAATCCTCGGTATCATGCCCATGGTTCCGATGGAATTGACAAAACTTTTTCATGTTCTTTTTGTTGTCCGAGGTCATGGCCTTCGGTCGTTGAATTTAGGTACCTTGCCTTTCCATGGCCATGAGGATATTTGTCCTTGTGGTATTTAGGGGAGTAAAAGTCAGCGGCTTCTTTCCTCTAAGCTTCCGAGGTCATCCCCATGGTTCGGTTGGGTAGCGAGTTTGTTGGCTCGGCCCCTCGGTACGAATATGATCGAGCTTTGGGCCTTCCATCCTCAACTCTTCAGCAGTCATGTGCTGCTTAGCCCTTTGGTAAAATTCGCCGAGGGTGTCCGAGGGGTCCTTAGAGAATTCATAGAACAACTGGGAATCTCTCCAAAGTCCCCGTGTCATGGCGAGCATACGTATTTCTGGCCTGAAGTCCGGAACACTCAGGGCTTCTTGGTTGAACCTTTTGACATAGTTGCGAATGGTTTCTCCATTCTTCTGTGCTATGTCAAACATTTGAACTGGCATTTTCACCGTCAACCTACTTCCGATGAATTGCTGGGTGAAAGCGGTATACAACTCTTGGAATTCCATGATGGTTCCGGGGGCTAACGAGTTGTACCATGCTGTCGCTAGTCCAATGAGAGTGACCTCAAAGCACTTGCATAAAGTGGCATTTTCAGCACCGTGCAGTACCATGCTGCACCTATATTTGGTCAGGTGCACCTAGGGGTCACTCCAGCCATCGTAGGTCTCCAAACGAGGTACCCGAAAGTCACTTGCCATGGGCGCTTCAACTACTGCTCGGGTAAATGGTGATTCGTCTCCGTTGAAGATTTCTTACAACCTAGACTAGGCAGGCTTCTGAGCTACCTGTCTCTCCATTCTTTCTAGCCTCTTTAGGATTTTTTCCATAAGGAGCGTGGCACTGGGCTCTTTTTCTTGCTGCCTCGAGGCCTCTGGCAATGGAGAACGATGCCTTCTTTTTGAAGAGTAACTTTGGTGCTGAGGAGATTGCGATTTCCCTTCTGGCGAAAAACTCCTTCAGCGAGGAGTCCCAGGCCACTTAAGCCCAGTTTCTCCAGTAGGCCAAACCTTGGGGGGTATATTTTCCGTTGAGGACTCATCACGTTGGTCCCCACTTCCTAAACTCCAGTGAGTTGACTTTGGACTTTTTTCCCGACGAGGTGCCGGTGAAGAGGGCCTTTGGCCCGAAGGTGGTTGTGGCCATCTTCGGTCTAGTTGCTGTGTCATTTCAGCTACAACGGAGTGCTGAAAATCATGCAGGAAACCCATGGTAATAGTTAGAGGACGTTCATCCTCAAGCAAGGAAGTCCCTGCCGCAGGCTATTTGGTAGCCGGTTGAACCTCTGGCGCAGACGAGAACTTCGGGAGCCCCTTATCCTTGGAATGCCGAGTTTCAACGATGATCACCTGGGAGTGAGTTCCCACAGATGGTGCCAAATGATGCCCTTCAGCATCTTCACTGTATGACATGGTGAGACTGGGGGGACTTCTGGTGAAGGAGGAACGCCTGGAGAGAAGGTTGCCCATGGAAGATTGCCTAAAACGCTCAAAGAATAAAGGTTAAAAGGTCCCAGGAATGTTTTTCCTGGAAAAAGCCTCCGACGCCCAAGTTAGTGTTTGTTAGGACCACCCTTTTAAGCTTGGCTAAGGCCAAGAGAAATAAGAAACATACTATTAAAATATAAAGGAGCTCAGTTGATCAAGGTGGTAGTGATGAAAATGTCAAACTACAAAATTATGTACCCTAAGTGCACTTAAAAGGAAGACTATGTGGAGCTTGGTAGGAAGCAAAGTTGAAAGGCTAAAATGCACATTTGGATTAGTGGTGCAAATAAAACTACAAAGTTTGAGTAGACAATTTTAGCCATGCAAAACTATGTAAGGATTAATGGCATACTAGACCAAATTAAGGTAGACAACAATGATGACTAGTAAACGGAAGTTACAAGTGCAGTAGCTGGTCACTAGAATTTAATAAGATTGCCTAATGTGTGGTATCCAAGATTAACACTTGTGCTAGTGTTTTCCTTCTTCGCTGCCATGGTGTGCATGAAATGTAAATATGTGCATGATGGTTGGACCAATATGCATGTGTTTACGTAATGCCCAAGAGGGCCACTTGGGTATGCACACTAAGGCTAGTGTTCTGATGGCCTACAGAACATTACCAATCCTGGGAGTTTAAATGCACAATTTTGGCACCTTAATTGGACTACCCCGGAGTGGGTAACAGGTTACTCCTATTTTGATTTCATTATATTTCATACAAGTTGCAATATTTCCTAGCTTGTTTTATTATACTTTTGCTACTGATCATCATTTTTGTTTATTTGGGAGCCTTCAATGTCAATCTAAAAATTGATCCACCCTATTTATGGAACTTTTGGAATGTTGACTTGCACGACAAGCAGCTATTTTTTGTTTTAATTGCAGTATCAGTTTTTATCGCTCTTTCTTTTTCAATTTATTTTCCATGTTTGTACAATTAGGGCAGTTTCTATGTTGGATTAGTGGTAAGAATTGGCTGATGGATATGTGGTTGATTGTTGAATAATAAAAATTTTAAGTATGAATAAGTTGCTACTCTGCTATTTTTCGTTTGAAGTAGGTTGGGGTCTTCTCCTAAGGCAAGTGTCGATCGTAGCTAAAAAGATGCTAAAGGCATGAGTATGATCAAAGATCATCTTGGATAGTGTTGAGAAATGGCTTGGCTATAGGTAGAGCTCCTATAATGTACACTTGCTAAAAAATCTATCAACACATAAAAAAGAATATGAAGGGAAATGAAAAAAAAAATGAGAAAAGAATGTGAGAAGTTTAATTATTCACCCAAATCCATGGTTTTGTGGTATGAATGGTTGTGCATAGTATGTTTTGCTTAGAGTGGTTTATGCTTTTTACCTTGCACAAAAATTTGATGTTTCCTTGAGCTTCAAGAGATATCGGAGGCTAGCTTAAGAATGAATTGTTTTCATTTATTTTTTTTTTAAGTGCTAGATTAAAGGTGTTGTATGCGTGGTAGTCTTATTAATTTTTCAAGTCCTTTAAAGTCTTAATCCTCTCTAATCCTTCTTTTTCTCAAGAGTATGATTTTTTTTATTTTTCTTTTTTAGAATTTTTCTATGCAGTTTTGCTTAAGGGCAAAGCAAAAGATTAAATGTGGGGGAAAAATATGATATGCTCATATTTGTATATGTTTTTTTATATGTTTTTCCTTGATGTTTACTTGTCCTTTGATGTGTTTTTAGTAGATTTTTGTGCTTAATTGGTTAATATTTTGTTTTTAGGTCATATTTCAGCTCTATTTGAGTTAGAAATGATTTTGTACAAGTTTTGGAGATGTATTGCAAGTTTTGGAAAAATTTGGGTTGAACATGGCTTGGTACACGCCCATGTTCATGTTAGACATGCCTATGTTCATTGTCACACCCTAGTTTCTAACTATGTCATTAAAGTACATGATTCTTACATTCCAAAAGTCGAACATGGCCTTTAACACGTCCATGTCACAAACCGTGTTTGTCTACTATTGGGGTTTTATGAAGTTAATTTGGTAGAAAACAGGAAGTAAAAGGAGAATGAAGAAAGGAAAAAAAAAGACAAAAATATTCGTAAAAGAGTTTAGTGTTGGTAGGAGAAGGATGTTGGGGGCAGTTCTGATGATCAACACCAATTAATGCACATTAGATCAAGGATTCCTTGGAAGAGAAGCAATTCAGAGATGGAGACTTCTTTTCCTAGCTTTTCTTTGTTTTTGTTGTGTTTATTTTTCAACATGATGAACTAAATTCTCTGCTCATACCTACAGTAGATGAACCCTAGGATGATATTGTGATTGTTATTACTTTTTGTTTAATATAATTATGGTTTTCTTGTGATCTATCCAATGTGCTTTACTGCATTAATTAATAGTGGCTAGCTTGTTAATTCAATTTGGGATGAGGAACTATTGCAAGTAATATCTGGTATGTTTGTTATGGATCACCATTGGGTAGAAGGGATATTATCATAGCTAGAAACAATAGGTGCAATATAATATGTTTGAACTAGAGTGAAACCAAGTAGTTGGGTCATAGAAGAATTAATGCATTTTTAAGAAGCACGATAGGACTAGCCACACTACGGTGACTTAAGAATAAGGGTTAGAAAACGGGTGAACGGGAATAATAGGGAACTAATCTAATTAAGCTTATGCTCTACGGCCCAAGTTAATCATATTCTTGTTAAACCAAAGTAAGAATAACACAATATATTTCTAGGTTGATTCCATTCCAAGTATAACGTTTTTTATTGTTGATTGTACAATTTGCTTTCTACTACCAGTAGTTAGTTGAGTAGTTATTTTTACTACATTAGTTTGTTTAGTTAATTCCTAGTTAGTTAGCAAAATAAACATTTCGTTGTCAATTAGATAATAGAGAAAGGTTGAGTATGGTAGACAACTCCGTTCTACAGGGAAAATGATCTTGTTACTTGCCACTACTATACTTTAATGATTGTTGTGCTTGCCTATGAGTTCACATATTCATAAGTATAAATAGATTTGACACATCCATGTTATTTATTAGTGTAGTGGAAAAAGTTGTGAACTAAAACACACGCCATGCCACAACATTACCACACTAGACCGCTAGGACCCCTCTCCAGACCTTAGCGCCCAAACTGTAACTAACCTAGTTTCACCACACAACCCACAGTCAAAGTCAGATGACAACTCACAAATGTTGGTTGGTACTAACTACCCTAGCATAAAGAATCCCCTAAATCTTAGTTCTTAGCCTCCAATGACCATGACTGACCTTTGATACCAACTAAAATAGCCCCTCCTAGCCCTGCCTAGGAAACCTATAGGAATATGTCCCGTACTAGCCATAATTGGCTAATTGATTATGTGCTTACTAGTTAAAACCCTTGTGCTTCTAGTTATCTAACCTGCTATGTAGTTGTGCATGAGTTTTGCCTTGACTTAGATAGTAAAACAAGTGATAAAACATAAAACATAGATTATAAACCATAAAACATTGTCAGGGCCTTTCAAATAAATCCAAGTTCTAAAGCATTAAAAGCATACAAAGTATATGTGAATTTAACTACATATAATCAATTATGTGTGAACTTCCACACAAAGAAGAATATGCTTACACATAAGAGGGACTCTAGAATATAAACTGCTCAACCATGTTCATTGGAAGCAAACTAGTGTACAAAACTATACACTAGCCTCTGTTGGCCAAATAAACAACTATAGTTAGTACAACAACATATCCAAAAATTAAATCACAAACTAGAATCACAAGTATTCATGTAAGGAAATACCTGCTTATGAGCCTAGATGAACAACCCTCAACAGTTGCCATCCTTACGAGATAGAATATGCAAAACAAACACTAAGGGAATGAGAATCTAGGATTCACAGTAAGGGATCATTCAACCTGCAAGAAAAAACCTGAGGACATGTATACATTTATAATATGCAATTTATTGAAACCTCAAAATAATGTAAGGCCAAACCTATGCACATAGCATTTTAGTCCCTTGGGACTTGTCCTCTACCTAGTCCTCCCATGGGGCGCCACTGCATGTCTAGTGATTTCTAGCCTCTAACTTACTCCTAGCAAGCCTTAGCTTACTGACATAGTAAATTTAACCATTCCTTGATTCTTGTACAGGTGAACATAGAAAATGCACCTCGCTTGAGTTCCAACGAACTTGCTATGCGTGCTAAGGCTCCACACAGAGCCTCATGTTATTAAGCTTACCTAGGTCACCTGTGTACTACACTTCCACCTTACAACCCTACCAAGAGGTCATTAGGTTCTCACTCGGGCCTCAAATAAACTTGCCTAGGCTACAAGTGTTACCCACTCTGGAGTAGTCCAATTATGGTGCCAAAATTGTGTATTTAGACTCCTAGGATTGATAATGTTCTGTAGGCGATTAGAACACTACCCTTAGTGTGCAAACCCAAGTGGCCCTCTTGGGCACTATGTAAACACATGCATATTGGTCCAACCATCACACACATATTCACATTTCATGCACACCATGGCAGCAAAGAAGAAAAACACTAGCACAAGTCTTAATTTTGGCTACCACACATTAGGCAATCTTGTTAAGTTTTAGTGACCAGCCACTACACCTGTAACTTCCACTAATAAACTCAATCATTCTAGCCATGTAACCCTCTATTTTATTTACTTCATTATCAATTAGAGGCTTATATAAAACCAAAAAAAAAATTTTACATCAATAGCCCACCTATGGATCAAGTTATTGATTTTTGAAGTTGGTTACAAAATTCTGACCAAATGAACAATAACTTAGCCAATTTTACAACATCATATCTTTGGCTACAGAGATCCAAATTCATAAATTCAAAATTATAGTTCAACCCCTGGATGTGCTCTAGGTGTGGTCGAAATTTCATACCACGATTCACTTAACACATGGATTTATAGAACTTTGAGTGCATAGTCGAAATTCTGGTCACTTTATGACCATTTTGCCCATACAAAATTTCATAAGTGTGCAAACACTTCATTCACCAGGGGAAAACCATCCAAGGTTATCCCATATATGTCCATTGCATGTAGGAAATAAATTTTCTTGCATTTAAGAACCATATGTGGCCAAAACAGAATTTACAAGTAAGCAGCCCATCATTCACACGTAGGCAGCTTTGCACCACATCACTTACATAGCCAAAACACTACTCAAATGTTCACATACATGTCTCATTTTACATACACTACATGTACATGCATACATACACTACAAAATGGTCTTAACCCATTAAATATGCACCCTAGGTTACAGGAGTTTCTGAGACACAATGGACTCCAGAACAGGATGCTGGACAGCTGCTGCATAACACAATAAGTATCACCATTAAAAATACCAAATGTGATCCTAAAATCACCAAAATTTCCAGATCATAAATAGACATATGGAAGTTTATGTACCTGAAATTTCAGATCAAAAATCAAAACAAAAATGTCAGTTTGAATGAGATCTTTCTGCTGGACCTGAAATGACAAAATTGAGGGGAGTAAGTTTCATTGAGAAACTTAGTAAGGGTAACAGTTGGATTCAATAGGCAATGTGACCATCATTAAAACCTGAATCCAAAGACACTAAAACAAAAAAAACACAATGCATATATACAAGATATAGAAATCAAATGCAGCAGCCACTCACAACCAACAAACACATGAAATGCGGCAGCAACAATAACCATAGGTAGTCCATAAAACATGCAATAAACACAAATAAATCACTATGGAAGCCCTCCTCAAGATAATATTGGTCCTAGGAGGATTTTAACACTAGTTAGTACTAACTTTGGGCTCTAGAAACCCTCATTTCACTGCCATCTTAGTGCACTTGACAATAGGTCACAAAACCTTCAATAAGTGCACTCCCCTCACTAAGCTTGGTTCATCAAGCTCGTGGCTCTCTTCCAAGCTTAGCCTTAGCTCTATGGTTGCTTAAAAATATAGAAAACAACCCATAAGATCAAGAGAACCTTTACATTGATGGGTATGCTGAAATTGGAGCTTAATTCTAGGTGCACTCGAGCAATAGAACCAAATAGCTTCCAATTGTGCTTCCTTGACTTCAATTGCAAGTAGTTTTGAGTTTGAAGGTATGGTGGCTATGGAAGAAATGTGGAGGAAAGGGCTGGCTTCCTTTTTGCTGGTGGAGGCTAAAATTTAGAGAAGAAAAGATGGTCTTGACTACTTAAATAGTCAAAAGTTCACTAAACACACTTAAGTAGTATTAACCTTGTCTTATGTCATTCTCCTTTTCACTAATTATGGTTTCTTTGTCTTAAACTCATTGGCACACATGTGGCCAACATTTTTGACTCATTTATCAAGCCTTGGCTACCTCCCCCATGATGAGATAGTTCCACAATCTCACACTTTGACTTAAGTCAAAAGCTTGAACACCTTAAGGTTTACACTCAGACATTTAGCTCCTTAATGCCTTTAGTGTTTCCTTTCTCCAAACTTGTCTTCCATGAGCAATTTGGTCCTTTAATAGAACTTTTATACCATTCATATCCTTCCCATAACTCTCCAAAGCTCTTTTGCGAAAGTTTTGCAATTGAGTACCCAAATTTCCAAAATCTTACAAAAAAATTCATAGGTTGCTTGACAAACAAGCAACCCTTAAGGATTTTCTTGGGGGCCAAGTTGTCAACTTGGAAGACTTTTAAGAAGCTGTTCATTATACCTTTTACCCCTCACACTTCAGTCACTATGAAGAGAATTACACAATATAATGGTTTTTTGACCATTATGCCACATTTGTAATTCTCCCATTTTTGTGTGGTGGTAACAACAAGTGCACTAAACCTTCATCCATGGTGCTCACCTATCCACCATTACTTGGTTCACCCTAGTGGAGTGGTAATAATCTTGGTTGGACTCATAATTTCTAGGTTCCATTGAACCTACCTAGGTGCTCTAAGCTTCTTACAATGTGTCCTCGAACCTGAAGGCCCGGCTTGGCTCCCGATGGTACTAAACCTTGCACAAAACTAATGATGTGCTCTTGTGGCCAAGTAAATAGTTTTGCCTTGTGGTTACCACTCTAGCCCATAATTTCTTGAGAAACACCTAGTTCACGGAGAAGTTTTGTGTTAGTGTTGTGCCCAAAAGCCAATCATGAGATGATTGTATTTTTGCACATTGAGTCATTATATTTTATTAAGGCATTAATCCAGCAATTATGTTTGTTGTTTTGTTTCTGCGTAACTTAACAAACATAATCGTAACCCTAGAATAATGATATTCTTAAACGTCCCTGGTCTAGTATTATTGTGGAGCGGGTTGCAATAATACATAACGACTAGCATATGTGGAGACTAATATGAGATATGTAGTCTACATATGGGTACAAGTTGGAGAACTTGTTTATACTTGCCATGTGATTCTGGATCAAGACCGACCCACCATGAGAACACTACATGGATCGTTATATGAGTGTCATAAGTGATTCTCATAGTGATCATGGTATATGTAGTCCTTCGACCTAAGATCATCAAGGTTCCCTACATGTGAGTCACATACTTTGATACTTTCCTTTGTTGCTCGTAACTGAGTGAACTTGAAGGAGGTCATTGGGTATGTCACATATCATGCGGAGGGATTTGTATGATCAAGATGGGATTTGTCCCTCCTATGTAACGGGAGTGATATCTTCGGGCCCCTTGATAGAGTGAGACTTAGAAAATGCATGGCCATGCTCGGATGAGTTGATATGCGATATCAATGTCATCAGTTTAAGTTAGTCTACTCGGTAATCAAGAAACCAAAGATTGGGCTATACAAGAGTGACACATTCCATGTCTCGTGCTTAGTCTTGATATCTTGGACAAAAGGGACAATGGCATATATCGGTGATGATCATAAAGGTATAGTCGAATCATCGACAATCTTGTCACTTGGGTAGCAATGATGTGTTGCTAGACACCGCTCATTGCTTATGATCATAAATGTGATTTATGATCATTGCCAACGTGATAAGAGCCTATTGGGTCGCACACATAGAGCTATTTGGATCATTAGAGTGCATGGGCTAATTATTTGGGTTATGGTTTCACTTTAATTTCGTATTAATAATAGGCCCAAGAGTTGAGCCATTATTAAGCCCGAAATTAAATCCTAATTGGATTAGGGCTTTGAAACCCATTAGGCCTGGAAGTTGAGTCTCGCTATAAATACAACTTTTAAGTGAGAAATTCGCAGGTCTCCTTGCCCTAGCCTCCCAAAAGGACAGTCGCACTCTTCTCTTGCAATTCCTTGGAGGACGCAAGCTAGCACTGCGAGCGCAAGAGAAACGCATCTGCTGGGACGTGGTGGAAGCGTGGTGATCCCGAGAGGCTCGTGTGGATACCATAGAGAGCTTGAACACGTCAACTGTTCAGGTTTTGTGATTCGACTCTACAGTTGAGTGAGAGATCTCAATCAAAAATTAGGTATGAAAATTTTTGAACACCCGGTTTACCCCGTTTCACTTGGATCCTTGAGGGTTTCGGTTAAATTCCACTGCGATGTTTGGCTCCCGAAACCCATCTTTTTGGATGTCCTAGAATGCTATTGTGTCACCTCAATCCTTAGGCACCATAGGTATGCCCCTGGACCTCCCCCAAAACACATTATGAAAGGTGGGTTTTGTGGGCAAATAGGCTTTTAGGGCAACAAGCCATCAATTCTGGTCTCTTCTTGTGTACTTTTGGCACTACAGTGTTAATGAGCACCACAGTGCTAAAGGCCTGTGCCATACATTTGCAAATGATACACAAACCACCTTGTAAGGCCTGCAAAGGCTCCAAAGCAAGTTGGGGATGCCTCTCCACTTTGCAAACCAACAAAACATGCTTCCTAGGCCACAATACACCATTCCTACCAAGCTTGAGATGCATACAAACATCAAACTAAGCTTGGAAACCTCATTAGTCCACCGTAAACAATACCATCCACAACAAATGACAGTTATCAAATTCACAAGAATTCCACCACAAGCAAGCAATGAATGGCATCAAAACAACTCTAATCGTAAATATCTTACCTCAATTAACTTTGAATTAGCAACAAAAAGCACCACAAGGACAAACCACAACCTTTAAGGGGTTTCACTAGGTTGCTAGCTTCCAACACACAAACAAAGGTTCATGGCACCAAATTAACTTAAACCTAAGAAGACCCAAGCTCAAAACAAGTAAAGAAATAAGAAAATTCCAAGGAACAAACAGTACCTCATGAATTCTCACAAGCCCAATCTTAAAAATGCCCTAACAAGCATTAAATGTAGAAAACCAATGTAAAACAAGCTTTCCTTCCTATGGGCACCAAGTGTCAGGGCCTAACTCACCCCTACCCTAAGCATTTCCTCATATTCTTATTAACTAATGGATTTTAGTTACTCAGTTGATTCCAAATGGTGACTTGGACTCTGACTCCTAGGATTCTTAACCCCAACTTAAAGTTCACCTTATTGGGAATCTCAAGCTTTTAAAGTTTTAGTATAATTTACTTAATTTTACCAACATGTGTGATGGCCGAAGTGCCATGGTCTTGGCCACTAACTTCGGAGGAGGGGCCAAACGCCTGTCATATCCAACCTCGGAAGACCCATCGCACCAACCTCAGAAAGTTACTGTATCGCCTCCCCATCAGAGGATGAATGAACCAACTTCGGAAGAGTGAGAACACCCCGAAGAAACGGTGTCACCCCAGGGAGAGGTCCTTGCTCGTCCACCTAAAAGGTAACGTCGGCCGGAGGGACCTCGGAGGGGTGATGGGTGATACGAAGGAGTCTCTGACATATTTGCCCGTACGTCCTAGACGTTGACCTCAAGCATTCTGACAGGCCACTGTAGTCCGTGCTCTGGCACACTGAGACACGATTTTCAACAAACATTGCCCGAGAAAGCCTGCACACGGCTGACCACTTTCCTGTTTAAGAGGTACGGATCCTATCCGTCCATACACGTGTCACGATCAGGAGGGTTCATTTTCTCCTATTTACAGCAGGAAAAACTCTGGGCAAGGAAAAACTCTGGGCAAAAAAAGAGGAAGAGGGGGGCTGGATAGGAGCTTTGGGGGGAATACTCCAGAGTCCCAGTTTTCTCCTCTCTTCTCCTCTAGGCATGCCAGAAAAACGCCTCTGGCGTGATGCTTCTCCTTATGTGCATGCCAGAAAAATACCCCCAGCCAGTCTATTTTATGCCTATTCTTTGCTATTTAGAGGCACTGACTTGGGCGTCGGAGGCTCCTCCCCGGAAAATCGCTCCGGGGACCTCCTAACCCCTGTTTTCTGTATATTTCAGGCCGAACCGCTTGAAGACGTCAGCTTTTTCAGGCTCCTTCCTGCACCGGAAATCCTTCATGGCCCCCGCTCTCCATCGTAGGACGGCCACTTATGACATCCCTCAGGAGGTCCCTGTCACCCCCGTCGTGGAGCCACGGCGGGAACGTAAACGATGGCTAACACAACGCCATCATTTGGCGCCATCTGTGGGAACTTATTTGGGCAGCCGTGGTCAGAAACTCGGTGTTCTAAGGACAAAAGGCTCCCTGAGGCCCCCGTCCGCGCCGGAGACTCGCCCGGCGGCCAAACAATTAAGGAACAGGGATTTCCCATTCCGGGGATAATCATCCTTCGGATATCACCGTGGCTTTCCTGCATAATTTCCCACGCGTCGCCGTGGTCGAAATACTGCAGTAGATAGGCCGAAGTTGTTCGTGTGCAAATGACGAGCCGAAGTCTTCTCTCTCGATCCTTTTGACGAGGGGAGTGGGGGCGACCTAGGAGCCGGGGGAAACAAAGGGCAGTGGGGACAACACCTAAAGGACGTGCTTCCTCTCGAAGTATGATAGACGGGAAAGGTAGGATCGGTGCCGTCCAAACCCCCCCCCCCCCCCCCCCCCCCCCGGTCAAAAGAGTTCGTGCCAAAGGAAGGTTACTGTCCCTCAGACAGTAACACCGAACCCACTCCCCCGAAAAGATGAATACACATTGATATTAAACGGAAAAAAGACTATGATCCTACTCCAAACGGACACACTACCATCGTCCAAAAAAGGAGTCACCCCGGCGCGACGTCAGAAGGAAGGGAGTAAACGGGCAAGTGCGCCGAACTCCAAAGACACTGCATCGCGCACAGGTCCAGAAGGGGACATTAAAACCCCAGGCAGCAGCAGACCATTGCCGAAAGTCCAGAAATAGAAAAAGGGGAAATCCAACGAAGACCGAATATAGGCGAAAGACAAAGACTCCCGACCGAAGGAGCTCCAGGCGCAAAAACACTATGACACTGGAACGATACTTCGGAGGCCCGAGGATGGGGAAAATGCCTGAGTTAGCATATTCGGTTAATAAAGTCGTGAATCACCCAAGACCGGCATTATTGGGAACAAAAACCTGGGATAAGGGAAGGAAAATGTCCCGCAAAAAGCCATCTTCCAAAGATTCTGATGAAATGGCAAAAAGTACAGAAAATGTTCCGGATAATCTTTCCTTGATTGAGGAAGAACAACGTTGGAAGGAAAGTTCAGGCCCATTGTAGAGAGGCATCGACAGAAAGAGGTGCAGAGCAGCGAGCAAAAAAAGGTGCGAATAGACGCGCCCGAGAAGGGCGAGAATGGCCAAAAAATGCACCAGCACCCGAAAGACGGCCTTCGGAATAAAATGCCCAAAATACTCCCATCGGAGTAGGGAATTCCGGGAGACTGCCCTCAGCCCTCGACAGATACGGTTCTACTGCCAACAAAGCCTGAAGCAAAATGCTACGAGAAAACAGTAAACCACCTCGTTTGGCGAAGCCCCTACTGATCAAGCAGGCAAAAAGCATACAAAAGCCTGCTTAAAGGAACATGATGCGCGGAGATGGCACATTATTGCCAGCAGCATAAAGGGCTTCAGCCTTTAGGCGAAGGAGGCCAAAAAGTTAGCCATTACCTCCGAAGTTAAAAGATACTTTGGTCCACCAGCTTAGTTTTGAAGTAACAAGCAAGTGGAAGTCCCCGAATAGAATTACACACCGGGGACTACAAAAAAGTCGGAAGAAGCAAAAGGAGAAGGTCCAGCAGGGCCGATAAAATTCCTGCTGGGAATTATCAAGCAGGTATTATCAAGCAGGTCTTCCGAAAAACTACAGGGAGAAAAAACCTTCCTTACTCGCCTGCAAAGGCCAGTGCCCACTTGGAGCAATAAAGCTACCAAGTAAAGCGCGAGTATTCGAGAGGAAGGAAGAACGAGCTCGGGAGGAATGCTCGGCAAAAATCGGGAAACCGAACTCGAGCCACTCCCAGAAGCATGAACAAACTCTGGAGAAGTGTTTCCTCCGCAAAAGGTGGCCGTAGGCGCAAAAGTGCGCTGAATGCCAAAAGGAGATCCCATTCTCCGAAGGGCCAAAACAGAACCCCGAGGACTATCTCAGGGGAGAACTTCGGCCACCGAAAGGACCTCTCCTAATTCAAGGCAAGGTCCGAAAGAGAGCATCATCAGCTTGGCAGCATCAAAGGGAGAAAATTGAGAAATACCTCAAAAGAATTTTTAGGTAAACAGTATTTTTAGCTAAACAGTACTTAGAAAAATTTCTCTTTTCTCCTACACAGGTTACCCGCCGAACAAGGATGAAGCACGCACGCTCAAAGGCTCGGAATCCATCAAAGGCAATCTAGTGTTCACCTGAAAAGTCTTTAATAACCGAGAAAATGAAGTCAGCCGGCAGAAAGGCCAGGGAATGGTTCTCCGAAGACCCCTAGTTGTCACTAAAGAAACCATTGTCCCTACAAAAGTAGTTTGGCCGACAGGTGTCCTGTAAAAGAAGAAATCAGCTCAGAGTGAGAATTAAGCTCGCCCTAGTTAATGAACACTGAGAAACGGCCAAACTCAAAATAAAGGTTTTTTCAGCGAAAATCGGCGACAAGTGTGAACCTGCATGGAAGGACAAGAGGAATACAGAAGGAAAATCTCGCTCTCCGAAAGGCCGAATCCCGAAAAACCATCACATGGGGTGCTTCGGCCAAACAGGAAAGAGCCTTGCTCGGCGAGGTCCGAAAGAGAGTATACGACCTCGGCAACACTGAAGGGAGAAAAACTGAGGAACAAGGCACCTGGGCACCTTCAAGAAATTCTATACTTAGAATTTTCAGACAAGAAATAGTGCAAGCCAGGAATTCGTCTGAATGCTAAAAAGTTTTCTCCTGTCTGAGGAGAATCGCCGAACAAGGACAAAGCATGCACTCCCAGAAATCTCCTTTTCCTCCCGAGGTTGGCAGGGTCATCATAGTGTACCGAATACGGCCGAACAAGGGTAGGCTAAAAATTTGTCCAAGGGAACTTCACCAACAACGCGAGATCGCCCGAAAAAATAGCTAGAAAAACAAGCAAAAGAAGTATGCTTCCGAAGCCGAAAAAGTTCAGGACAATGAGGAAACAAAAGAAGCGCGTTTCTAAAGTCCTCTAACCGAAAGTGCTCGGGACAACTGGGAAACCGAAAGATTGATCAAAAGACTTAGCCAAAATTATGAAGAAAAAAAAAATTCATTGATATAAGGAGAAGATTACAAGAAGTACAAGAGAAACACGAAAAGAAAAATCCTAGGGTGCTTAAGGATCCCCGGCAGCGCGAGAAGTTCTCGGCAAGAGTCTTCTTCAGAAGGGCAGCTTCTTCTTCTTTCTCATTCTGAATAACTTCATTGGCCGAAGTCAAGCGCACAACCTCCTCACCTAGGTCGCTCATTTTGCAGGAAAAGTCCTTCAAAAGGTCCGATTGGCCTATGAGGAACTCATCCCGGAGCAGAGCAACCTTCTCCCTGGCTATGCGCCTTAACTCGACATTGGCTATGTCCAAATTAATACAGAAGAGCCTAGCCTGCTCCAGTTCACTTTCAGCCCGAGCTCGGGCAGAAGACTGCTCTGCCGCCCAAAATCGGAGGTGTTCACTGTACCCCAAAAGCTGCGAAAAGAGAAGGAAAATATCCTCAGGGAAAGCAGCACAAGGAAAGGCAAAACACTTGGGCAAAAAAGAGAGAAGGTTACCTGAGCGGCGCGTTTAGAAATTCTAGTGGCAAGGATATCCCCAGAAGCACACTCCTCGGCAACTGCCCTAGAAGAGGCTTCTGTAAGAACACCCCTCGCCATCTGGGGAGCCATCTCTTTGTAATCTCCGGAAAACAAGTTCATGTCTTCCGTGAAAGACCAAAACGGCTCCCTCGGAATTTTGTCTTTCGGGAGAAGGGAATCCCGAAGAGCCCGTCTTCGGGCATGATCAGCCATCCATGCGGGGGTCGTTCGGTCCTCTGCGAAATGGAGGGGCGCGAGTTAGAAAGGGCTCCCTGAAAACATAAGTTATGAGCAAGAACGTATTCGGAGCAAACCTGGTGCAACCCCGGTAGTATCCTCGGTAGTGTCCGCCGCAAAAGGCCGGAATATACTTGCCTTTGTCCTTGCGACGTCTGTCCAACTTTTGAATAGTTGGACTCTTGCGCAAAGAGCCTGAAAGCCCCACGGGCGATATGGGACCCGACGGAGTGAAAAGGACGACTACTCCGACAGGCACCTCGGCCGCCGCAATATCGGCCTCAGAGGATGTCGGAGCTACTTCGGAGGGGGTGACAACCCTGGTGGATAACGGAGTAACATCAACCATGGCCAAGGTTGCAGTAGCGTCGGTCGAAGTGGCTATCGCATCGGTTGAGATATCAACCTTGGTGGAACGTAGCAATAACTTCATCGACCTCCACCACATCTTCCGAATGTGAAGTAAGGACTCTCTTCTTTGACTTTTTGGCCAAAGACGGTCTGCTCCCGGTAGACTTGCGCCTTTTGGAACCACTTTTCTTTGCTTGTTCTCCCTTCTCTACTTGACCAAGGAAGAGATTCTTATAGTAGGCGGCAGAATCGTCAGCCATCTCTGAAAAAGGGGAAAAAGCATCAGTACGAGTCCAAAGGCGTTTAGCCAAGAAAGGAGTTTCCGGGAAATAAGGAAAGCATCAGCAATAATTGAAAAAATACGACTTCGGGAAAATTGAGAAACTAGCAAAAGTTGAACGACTCCCAAGGAAGGCACTCACGAAAAACCTTGCCAAAATCAGGATTCCTGGATGCCGTCGTAAATAGTGGCCGGAAATTGCTCCGCTGTGCAGACCGTCGCTCAAAGAAATGAAAAGAGCGAGAAAGCGAGAGCAAGGGGGAAAGCACAGAAAAGATCAAAAGGAAAGAATGACAAGGGGGAAGCTTATATAGAGCAAAGAAAGGGCAATTGAAAAGGCGTCATAACTGCTGCATGGGAGCGAAACGTCACCATAATTACCCTTCCCGCGCAAAAAGACGTGCCATACCAATTGACGCTTGCCACGTGTCGGTCATCGCGGGAAACTAGGGCATGTTTTCTGACATCCTAAAGATTTGCGTCTAGCCCCAGATTAACGCGCCCAGTTTCAAGGCATGACAATCCATTGACTTTAGACAGAAAAGATAAGATTGGACATATCAGACATCTCGGCAACGCCGAAAGGCAGGTACGCGACATTCGCCCAAGCAAACTACACCCTTAGAAGGGCGAAGTACCTTTCTTGCAAATGATATAAGCTGAATCCTCTGAAAGTGCTCCCAAAAAGGCTACAAGCCGAAGTCATACTTCGGCTTTCCGAAGGAGG